>CAXITT010000197.1:357660-368520 GCA_964033795.1 Lymnaea stagnalis
CCCCCCCCCCCCAAATCACCCCTTGCCCCCGGGTCTTGTATCAGTTCTGACGCTTTCATTTACGCAAACAGATTCTTCCACCAGGCCATCGTCCATTCAAATTTCCCTTGGAAGCCTTACAACGGTCACACATTAGACCCTCTCCACGCGTCGTCTCTTTCCTTCGTCTTATTTTCTTGTTGTGGTGGTTTTTTTTTTGAGACGTCTGGTCCGTGATGTTCTTCCTGTTCCGGTCGCTGTGGAGATTAAACGACTTTCAACCCTGGGTGCTCGATTTCTAAAAGTAAAGGGGCTTGTAGCGAGACAGTTTAAAATGACACAGAGCAATATATCATAAAACTATGTCTTCATAACATGAGATGAGAGCAACAGCTACAAAATTACATGGTATAATATCATGGTATGACAGGGGCGATATAATTGATATTGATATTATAAATAATGATGTGACATTGGTTTTAAATGCTAAGGAAGTAAATGTGACACTAGCGATTTTTTTAAATTTCTTATTAACTCCCCAAATATTAGTCCTCAAACTGTAGCTGGGAATGGGCCTAACATGTGCTCGTTGACTTTGACCAACGCCCGTCTTTAGGGTGTGCGCCCTGTGCCATCGCAGTAAATATTTAAATTCCCTTAGTTTATTGTAGTGAAGTGTGAACATCGGGTCCGGGGTCGAGAAACGGTCCTCTAACTTTTCCTACAATCGCTTTTCATACAATGAGTTTTAATACAATGAACGTTGCATTCTTAATTTGGGGTTGGGACCAACCGAAAGGGCGGGGCAATTAATTCATTGATACCGTATTTCCTTGTCCCTCTTACAATTATTTCAGCAGAACAAATATGGGAACAAAAAGCTTTCAGGGGCGCAAAATCGCAAGCGCAAAGCAGAAAAAGTACGTCGTAATCGGAAAAAGAGCGGAGCCATACTCGGACATGGAAAAGCGAGGGGGAGGGGGGGGGAACGGGTGCTTCGCACAGGGCAAAATTTGACCTAAGGCTGGCGTTGGTTTGACGTTTTAATGCTTCATTGCCTTTCAAAATTAAATCATTTTGTAATAATTGATCCCCCCTCCCCCCCCCCCCCGTACATCTTTCCATCTAGGATCATTAAAATACGCACGTCACACATTGCATCGAGTTGCTCTTGTCATCTTTTTCCATTGGCCAACCACCAGATGTGTTGGGAATTCATGTTAGCCCTCCACTAATTCATCCTCCACTCATCCAGCTTCCACTGACCCATCTCCACTCATCTATTCTTCACTGATCCATCCTCCACTCATCCATTCTCCACTCATCCATCCTCCACTCATCCATTCTCCACTCATCCAATCTCCACTCATCCATTCTCCACTCATCCATCCTCCACTCATCCATTCTCCACTCATCCAATCTCCACTCATCCATTCTCCACTCATCCATCCTCCACTCATCCATCCTCCACTCATCCATCCTCCACTCATCCATCCTCATCTCATCCAATCCCCACTCATCCAATCTCCACTCATCCATCCTCCACTCATCCAATCTCCACTCATCCAATCTCCACTCATCCATCCTCCACTCATCCATCCTCCACTCATCCATCCTCCACTCACCCAATCTCCACTCACCCAACCTCCACTCATCCAATCTCCACTCATCCACCCTCCACTCATCCACCCTCCACCCACCCACTCCACTCATCCATCCTCCACTCATCCATCCTCCACTCATCCACCCTCCTCTCATCCAATCTCCACTCATCCAACCTCCACTCATCCATCCTCCACTCATCCATTCTCCACTCATCCAATCTCCACTCATCCATCCTCCACTCATCCATCCTCCACTCATCCATCCTCCACTCACCCAATCTCCACTCACCCAATCTCCACTCATCCAATCTCCACTCATCCATCCTCCACTCATCCATCCTCCACTCACCCAATCCCCACTCACCCAATCTCCACTCATCCAATCTCCACTCATCCATCCTCCACTCATCCAATCTCCACTCATCCAATCTCCACTCATCCATCCTCCACTCATCCATCCTCCACTCACCCAATCTCCACTCACCCAATCTCCACTCATCCAATCTCCACTCATCCATCCTCCACTCATCCATCCTCCACTCATCCAATCTCCACTCATCCATCCTCCACTCATCCATCCTCCACTCATCCAATCTCCACTCATCCAATCTCCACTCATCCAATCTCCACTCATCCAATCTCCACTCATCCAATCTCCACTCATCCAATCTCACTCATCCATCCTCCACTCACCCAATCCCCACTCATCCAATCTCCACTCATCCATCCTCCACTCACTCAATCTGCACTCATCCAATCTCCACTCATCCATCCTCCATCCAACTATCCACCACTCATTTATCCTCCACTCACCCATCCTCCACTCTTCCATCCTCCACCCAACAATCCACCACTCAACCATCATCCACTTACTCATCCACTACTCATCCATCCTCCACCCAACTATCCACCACTCAACCATCCTCCACATACCCATATCTTCCCGTAGGTCCCCTGCTATATATTTTATAATCTCTTCTATAATTTGATCACTGAGGGTACAGTTCTTCTATCTTTCATGCGTGGGGTCGGTCATACTGCTCATCATAATACTAGTGTCAAAACGATGTCAAAATAAAAGCGTCGCCTCTACGCCAAGAAATCAAGAGGTTTGAGAACCTCTGATCTTGGGGATACATGAAGGGGGTCTTTGCTAATGACCCCCCCCCCCTTTTTTTTCCACCTTATACATTGTCATGACTTACTTTATTGAGACAGATATTAAATTACCTTTCAATGGTTGCTTCGTCTTCACTGTAGTTATTCATGATCAACAGCCCTCACGGGGGAGATCACCAGCTTTCATTGGAGACGTACACAAAGATATTTATTCCGATTTCATCATCATTGAACGACCCGCATGCATTTGGTTGGGAAAAAGGGGGGGGGGGGTGTTGCAAAAGAATGAGAAAAGGAAACATTGGATTTTCATATCTCATTTTCCTCTTGGGAGACCTCCGTGAAATCTTTTTTTAATAGCCAGAAGAAACGAAGTCAAAGAATGATTTGAATAAAAACTAAATAAAGAAATAAATAAAGTCTTTTGTTGCTCGTAGTCGAAGTTGAATTAGATTATGTTTGGGGGGGGGGGAATCCTTAAAAATCTGGCAACTGTTATGTGTATCGTATCGTATGTCGCTTGAGAGTATACTAATTTTGTCGCAGTTCAAAAGAACCCTCGGATTAAATCAAAGTTAAGAGTCGAAATCCCGGAGTCGATTTCAAAGTCTTAAAATATAATGTTTGAAATCTGGAACTGCAAGTTGTTTTATGCTGGATCGGATGAGAACGGGTGACAGATGACAGATTAAAGCAGTTTCAATTAGCAACAGTTGACCCAGATCGGAGTGACGTAGAAATAGTAATTCTAAAGAGCGAATTAGAGGTGTCTGGGTTAGAGGTTTCAAAGGCGGGACATTGGATTACGTCAACCAAAGTGGCATCAATGATGACACCAAAAGACGCGCCAAAATGTCACCTATAAGACAATGCCTCGGGGGGGGGACGACCTGGGGGGACTAAGAAGAAATAATGTACCCCTCCCCCCAATACATACACAGAGAATGTGGTTTGAGTACGCCCTGCTATATTCCTCACCCGTCTGGAACCGCCCCCACTGCATTAGGAGGGTACCAGATGAAACACGCAGAAAAGATCCAAGGATTTGAAGGCGCCGTTGGGGGAAAAACGTGTTCTGAGCCTTAGACACAACAACACATGTGCCAGGCCGATGAGGCAGAACAAACTCTCTGGCCAAAGAGCCCGACTTCACACCATGAAATATTTAAACGGCCAAACACACATATGGCACATTTCAAATTCAGAGATTCAACGTATGCATGGAAAATTTCAACTTTCAGAGGAACAAAACATGTATACGGCACATTTCAAAACAGCATATTTTGTATGGTACATTTCAAATTCAGAGCTGCGACATATTATTAATGGCAAACTTAAATTCTGATAATAAAACATATCGTGTATTTGAAAATTTCGAATTCTGAGATAGAAATATTATATATCACATTTCACATTCTAAGAGAATAGAATATAACATTTATCATGGCACATTTCAAATTTTCACCTGTAACAATTTTTAATGGTAATAAGGGGAGAGACTGTTATCAGGTAAGCAAAACACTAAATGAGTGAAACAAAGTATGGTAAAACCTGGAGAAAAAGTAAAAAATGAATGCAACCACAATTTTTTTGCTGCCCTCTCGGATACTACTTTTCAGCTAAGTCCAATTTTTTTAATTTGATTCTGTTTTTTCTGTTGTTTGTTCGCTGACGAAGGCTTCCTGCCGACACGTTCGTTTTTTTTTTTTGTTTTTTTTTCAGGTTTGACCATACTTTATTTTAGTCATAACAATTTTTAAATATTTTTTTAAAACATAATTTCAAGAACTTAGTGTCTCTTAATGTGTCCTCCCATAATGTGTCCTCCCATAATGTGTCCTCTCATAATGTGTCCTCCCATAATGTGTCCTCCCATAATGTGTCCTCTCATAATGTGTCCTCCCATAATGTGTCCTCCCATAATGTGTCCTCCCATAATGTGTCCTCCCATAATGTGTCCTCCCATAATGTGTCCTCCAATAATGTGTTCACCTCTCGAACTGTTGAGTCCTATTCAAAAGTTTATGTATCATGACAATGACGTATGGCGCACATTCACGTTTTTACCGCACAATATCGTCTTCTGTACCATTTTTTTTCTTAATTATGACAACGAACAAGTTTTGTGGTTTTTTGTGGTTTTTTGTTGTTGTTGTTTTTTGGGTTTTTTCCCGATGCAAAGGAATAAGTATTGGCTACAAAAAAATCAAGCTTATCCCCTTCAACCCCAGTCTTGGTTGGGACAGCTGAGGGTGTTACGGGAAAAAGGGGTGGTGGTGGTGGAGCGGGGCGCGCAGATGAATGCAAGCGAACGGCGAAAAAACATGGCAAAGATTTATGAACTGCACAGAACCGCGCCTTTTTACACACCTAATGGTTCATTCTCGCGTTTCAAACATTTCGCGCTACACACACTGGAGCCATCGTATCGCTGAGCCATCGTATCGCTGAGCCACCGTATCGCCGGGGCCACGCTTATATATTGTTTTCGTGTCACACCCTTTTACTGACCTTCTATCTGTCAGTCCCGTCACCCCCACCCCTCTCAGCCCCACAGATTCTATGTCAGTCTTACCGTTACCCACGTCTCGGCTTCTCTCCGTCTTCCTTTGCCATCTTCCTTAGGCCGTTATATAAGCGCCCCCCCCCACTCACCCGACACCCCACTCCCAACAGCTCCTCATTTCTGGAAGACACCCCCCGCCCCGTGACCCTATTGTAACAGTTACGTTGTCTGGTCACATTAGCCTACATAAGATCTGCTCACCTTCACCGCACCCCCCACCCTTACTCCCCCGCCCTCACTCCCCCACCCTCACTCCCCTAACATGGACCTCATATAATATCCTCAGACCCATGTGTTCCCACGCTGCTGAATATCAACTATCCTGCACCCCCCCCCACCCCAACCATCCACCTACCACCACCCGCCCGCTCACTATCCTTTACCAGATGCCACCACCTTGCCCCGCCCCTTCCTAAAGCAGATTTAATGTGACTCCGGCACCGAGGCAGGCAAACCCCCTGTCGTTTATCCACATATTATGGCACCCACCCACCCCACCCCACTCACCCCCGCCCCCACACGCCCCGAGCAAACGTCTACCCCCCCCCCTAAACCAAAACAATATTGCTGTCTATTGCTAACCTCACTCATCATATGTTCTGGGGAAGACAAAGAATGACAAGGTCTTGATCCGACCCCCCCCCACCCCACCCACCCCCGCCCCCACACGCCCCGAGCAAACGTCTACCCCCCCCCCCTAAACCAAAACAATATTGCTGTCTATTGCTAACCTCACTCATCATATGTTCTGGGGAAGACAAAGAATGACAAGGTCTTGATCCGATGAGTACGTGATGGTCTTAAGGTCAGACAAGGCCTAAAAAGACATTGGCCAGAAGGGGAAATTGGCCAGCAGATGACAGTGGCCATCAGAAGACATTGGCCAGTAGAAGACATTTGCCAGCAGAAGACATTGGCCAATAGAAGACAATGGCCAGGAGAAGACATTGGACATCAAAAGACATTTGCCAATAGAAGACATTGGCCCGCAGAAGACATTAGCCAGCAGAAGACATTTGCCAATAGAAGACATTGGCCAGCAGAAGACATTGGCCAGCAGAGGACATTTGCCAATAGAAGACATTGGCCAGCAGAATACATTGGCCAGCAGAAGACTTTTTGCCAATAGAAGACATCGGCCAGCAGAAGACATTTGCCATCAGAATATGTAAACTTCACTTAAATTTGATATTTCCGTGGACTGAAAAGTAGAACATTACTGGACCATATGGCATGGACTGAACATGGTGACAGAACTGGATCATGTAACACATGATTGACATGACATGAAGAGATGAACTGGATCACAGTGTCCAAGCAAATGTTTTGTGATACATATTTATGTTTATGGTCTATGCTTCTCTATTTGTACGCTGAGCGGGGTAAAATAATGTGTGTTTTGTGTTTGTTTGTTTTTTTGTTTTTTTTTTGTTGTTGTTGTTTTGTTTTTTTTGTTGTTTTTTTTTTTTGGGGGGGGGGGGGTTGGGGTTAGTTTATATCATTGTCAATAAGATGTCAAACAAGGAATATTTCCAAACTTTCCCTTGAGAACAGTGATGTCATTCTTGCTGTCTTCCAGTTCCTAAAATATAACATAAATAAGAAACTATTCACAACTAAATAATACTCGCACCCTGAGAGTTATTTTTAGCAAATAGTATCCAAATCATTCACCCCCACCCCCCGGCCACAGGTTTCAAGTTGACATAAGTCTTGGTATACATGCCCTGGGGGGAGGCGGGTGTCGGAAGACTGGATGATGCCCTAACTGTGACGCATAACAGAGCGCACACGTCTTGACTGCGACTCGCGCCAGTATAGTTTCAAGGTCTCCCGCCAGTATAGTTTCAAGTTCTCCCGCCAGCATAGTCTTAAGTTCTCGCGCCCGTATAGTTTCAAGTTCTCCCGCCAGTAAAGTTTCACGTTCCCCCGCCAGTATAGTTTCTCGTTCCCCCGCCAGTATAGTTTCACGTTCTCCCGCCAACTCGAAGCTCCAAAGCGGGAAACTTGAGAACCTGCGAAGACACGTGATTTAGAAATAAAATAAAAGCTGGGGGCCGTTCTCGCAGCCGGACTTAGCTGGGGCGATTCTCACTGCCAGACACAGCTGGGATTATTCTCACAGCCAGCTGCGACTATTCTCAAAGCCAGCTGGAATTATGCTCACTGCCAGGTGGGACTGTTCTTACAGACAGACCCTGACATAGTACGGACCGTTCTCGCAGCCGTTCATAGTTGGGTCCATTCTCACAGCCATGCGTAGCTGGGACCATCATCAGAGCCGGACATAGCTGCGAACATTCTCTGAGCCGGTCCTAGCTGCGACCATTCTAACGGACACATCGAGAACTTCTCCTTAACGTGGGCCTGCTATTTGGAACCTTGCACAAAGTTTCCAGGACAGGAAAGGGAAGTTAGAAATACGTTACGACAAAGATTACGCCAAAAAGCGGAAGTGCCTCGTAAATAAATCCCCACGGACCTTCTATGAAGGGTTCTAAAAACGAAACAGCATAGACCTTTGGTTATTTTCAGCAAAAAAATTATGCAGTGAAAAAAAAAAAAAAAAAAACCACAATAAAGAAAAAAAAAAAAAAAAAAACAAAAAGCGGAAGTTCCCCGTAAATAAATCCCCACGGAACTTCTATGAAGGGTTATAAAAACAAAACAGCATAGACCTTTGGTTATTTTCAGCAAAAAAATTATGCAGTGAAAAAAAAAAAAAAAACCCTCCATTAAAGTGGATACAACGACATAAATTATTTTAGAAATTTATATCTCATAATTTATTCGTATTATTTTTGACGCGATCATATATTTGAGTATGGGGTAATTGAACTGATGCTTAAAGGACCACCAAGATAGGGGAATGGGTTGCGCCAAGAAAATAAAAAGTTAGAACCGCTGGCAGGCATCATTTGGAAAGATGGACCCCAGAGTTAAAACTTCAAACAAAATTATCGGGAGTTAACTCTGGCGTTAGGTTTCAAAACAAAACCCAAGTGGCGCATCCTGACATTGTTGATCAAAATCTGAAGAAAAAAAGGGAAAAGGGGAGGTAAAAAAAAAAGAAGTGAAGATTTTAAAATAACAAAGATTGTAATAAAGATATCACTTCAGGCAGGCAGTAATTCGAGGTTGGCCACGTGACACTATACTTTTTTTTTAAAATAAATATTTTAGATATATATATTTATATATATTTGTAGACAAACATATTTTTTTCTTTAAAAAAAAAATGCGGTTACAAAGTTACGTTGCACCAAGACGTCAGTGGATCCCCAGCTGGTGTGGGCTGTTGTTGCTATGAGGGTGGGGCTGAAGTCAAAGGAAACACGAAAAATGCGTGTCCGATACGCCAGCCTGACACGCTGGATACAGCTGGGCCGGTGGTGCTCACGTTGTGCCAGTGGTGTACCCCTAAAGTCCTTAATCCTCTATTAAATATAATTCTCTTGGAGAAAAAAATGTGATTTAAAAAAAAACAACCAATCATCTGTATTGAATCGTACTACGGATTAAAGTCCCATTGTTTTTTTTTTAAATTAAAAAGATGCTATGTTAGGCATTATTTTCTTCCCCCTTATGAAATGAACTTCTGTCAAAGTAGACGGCTATATTTTTGACGATTCCGATTTCAAAATTCCTTTTTTTCGTTGTTGTTTTCTTTTAACGGGTGTCAGAATTGTCAACAAAAGATTAACTAAACGCAAGGTTTAAAAAGCCCCCCCCCCACACCCACACCCCGCAGGGCAACCGCACGCACACACACACACGCGCGAGACAATGTACTTACAATTGAAGCCAAAAAAAAAAAAAACATTGGTTTGCAGCCATACCAATAATTCGTCACAATTTTTTTTTTTACAACATGAAAATGAGAACCGTTGATGAAGAACGCGCCGAAGACCCACGTGTTGGAGTGCTCGCGCAGGCCTCGGTGAGCTGTTAACAGCGCCATCTGGTGGGACCCGGGTGTAGCGAGTCTCCCAGCCGTAACGTTATGCCAGGGGTCCCGGCGTCTCAGGCCCCCGGGCCGACGCCGGGTTTATGTCTCTAACTTACCGGAGCCCTGGTTTATGTCGGTAAATTACCGGAACCCCGGTTTATGTCGGTAACTTACCGGAACAACTACCAAGCCTCACGGAAGATCGGTGGAGACTTTGTGTAGAGATGTCAAGACCAGAAAAAAAAAAAAGATAATTCTCAACGATGTACACCGTGACGGTGTACTCAGATGTACACCGTGACGGTGTACTGAGTGAACGGGAACCACTGGAACCATGCGAGGCAGTCGCTGTTGGAGGAGGGACTTGAGTGTGATCAAATGAAAGGAGTGAAGCGTTACTTTTAACAGACGCGGTGGCTCGGGGATAATCCTTTTAAATTGTCCAATCAACGGTGAGGATACAGGAATGTGACGCTCAAACACTTCTTTTGTTTACTACAACTTTTTTAATAAATGTGCTTCCAGTAGACATAAGTAAAATAATCTAAGACAACTTAAACACGAGACTTATATGAGAAGATGTGGGCCCATATGGGGCTATTACATATGCATTTATGACATAACGTTGGTCTCTACACCAGGGTTGGCCAGCCTAAATGGCCTCGCGGGCCACTTTGATAACTGAGTTAGCGTTCGCGGGCCGTATGCCATTGCACCAAACTTTAAAATGACCACCCACTAAATCATTGGTTCTTAACCTGAGTTCGATCAAACCCCAGGGGTTCGGCGGAGNGGCCGTATGCCATTGCACCAACCTTTAAAATGCCCACCCACTAAATCATTGGTTCTTAACCTGAGTTCGATCAAACCCCGGGGGTTCGGCGGAGGTCCAAAAAAAAAAAAAAAAAAAGAAAAAAACAGGAAAAAAAAAAGTGATATTTCATTTTTCCTACAAAGAAGGTTTCGGTGAATGCGCATTTAAAACTGGTTGGGGTTCGGTATATCCAAAAAGGTTAAGAACCACTGCACTCAATGCTGTATAGAAATGTCGATCTACTGTTTGCTGCACATAGTGAACTGCTGAACAACGAAGGAGGACACACGCTAAAGGAATGTGACGTCATATTATCTTTTTATACTCAGTATCGTTTTGAAAATCGATTTCTTTGTCGATTGAATGAAGAACCAATAATAATGCCAAGTCCACTTTCATCTGTACACGGCATCCGCCCTGGTCGCAATGTTTGGCGTGGCCTAATCACTCTCCTATACTTGGCCTAATCACTCTCCTATACTTGGCCTAATCACTCTCCTATACTTGGCCTAATCACTCTCCTATACTTGGCCTAATCACTCTCCTATACTTGGCCTAATCACTCTCCTATACTATCAGTTTCATAGTATCGTGTGATGTGATGATATGAGCGTTGATCCAGTTCTGACAGCACGTATGGTGTTAAGTAAGGAGAATCACTTTCAGCGAGCTGAAGCCCCCGTTTAGTTTTGGAGTGGCAACATTTTGTTTCGTGTCAACATTGCTGGATTTTAAGAAATGGCGTCAAGTTGCCACTAAACATCCTGTCATTAACATTCCATTTTTTTCCTCCTTCAAATGTGTGTGTGTGTGTGGGGGGGGGGGGGGG
>CAXITT010000197.1:393677-405001 GCA_964033795.1 Lymnaea stagnalis
TTTATCCTAACCTGTTTAATCCCCAAATGTAACTTCCCTCCTCTCTTTTTGTGGGTTTTTATCCTAACCTGTTTAATCCCCAAATGTAACTTCCCTCCTCTCACTTTGTGGGTTTTTATCCTAACCTGTTTAATCCCCAAATGTAACTTCCCTCCTCTCACTTTGGGGGTTTTATCCTAACCTGTTTAATCCCCAAATGTAACTTCCCCCCTCTCACTTTGTGGGGGTTTATCCTAACCTGTTTAATCCCCAAATGTAACTTCCCTCCTCTCACTTTGTGAGGTTTTATCCTAACCTGTTTAATCCCCAAATGTAACTTCCCTCCTCTCACTTTGTGGGGGTTTATCCTAACCTGTTTAATCCCCAAATGTAACTTCCCTCCTCTCAGTTTGTGAGGTTTTATCCTAACCTGTTTAATCCCCAAATGTAACTTCCCCCCTCTCACTTTGTGGGGGTTTATCCTAACCTGTTTAATCCCCAAATGTAACTTCCCTCCTCTCTTTTTGTGGGTTTTTATCCTAACCTGTTTAATCCCCAAATGTAACTTCCCTCCTCTCACTTTGTGGGGTTTTATCCTAACCTGTTTAATCCCCAAATGTAACTTCCCTCCTCTCACTTTGTGGGGTTTTATCCTAACCTGTTTAATCCCCAAATGTAACTTCCCTCCTCTCAATTTGTGGGGTTTTATCCTAACCTGTTTAATCCCCAAATGTAACTTCCCTCCTCTCACTTTGGGGGTTTTATCCTAACCTGTTTAATCCCCAAATGTAACTTCCCTCCTCTCACTTTGTGGGGTTTTATCCTAACCTGTTTAATCCCCAAATGTAACTTCCCCCTCTCACTTTGTGGGGGTTAATCCTAACCTGTTTAATCCCCAAATGTAACTTCCATTCCCTCCTCTCACTTTGTGGGGTTTTATCCTAACCTGTTTAATCCCCAAATGTAACTTCCCTCCTCTCACTTTGTGGGGTTTTATCCTAACCTGTTTAATCCCCAAATGTAACTTCCCTCCTCTCAATTTGTGGGGTTTTATCCTAACCTGTTTAATCCCCAAATGTAACTTCCCTCCTCTCACTTTGGGGGTTTTATCCTAACCTGTTTAATCCCCAAATGTAACTTCCCTCCTCTCACTTTGTGGGGTTTTATCCTAACCTGTTTAATCCCCAAATGTAACTTCCCCCTCTCACTTTGTGGGGGTTAATCCTAACCTGTTTAATCCCCAAATGTAACTTCCCTCCTCTCTTTTTGTGGGTTTTTATCCTAACCTGTTTAATCCCCAAATGTAACTTCCCTCCTCTCACTTTGTGGGTTTTTATCCTAACCTGTTTAATCCCCAAATGTAACTTCCCTCCTCTCACTTTGGGGGTTTTATCCTAACCTGTTTAATCCCCAAATGTAACTTCCCCCCTCTCACTTTGTGGGGTTTTATCCTAACCTGTTTAATCCCCAAATGTAACTTCCCTCCTCTCACTTTGTGGGGGTTTATCCTAACCTGTTTAATCCCCAAATGTAACTTCCCTCCTCTCACTTTGGGGGTTTTATCCTAACCTGACTAATCCCCAAATGTAACTTCCCTCCTCTCACTTTGTGAGGTTTTATCCTAACCTGTTTAATCCCCAAATGTAACTTCCCCCCTCTCACTTTGTGGGGGTTTATCCTAACCTGTTTAATCCCCAAATGTAACTTCCCTCCTCTCTTTTTGTGGGTTTTATAGGATTGGACAAATTAGGGGTTTACATTGAAGGGAGGAGAGTGTTTGTGGGTTTTTATCCTAACCTGTTTAATCCCCAAATGTAACTTCCCTCCTCTCAATTTGTGGGGTTTTATCCTAAACTGTTTAATCCCCAAATGTAACTTCCCTCCTCTCAATTTGTGGGGTTTTATCCTAACCTGTTTAATCCCCAAATGTAACTTCCCTCCTCTCACTTTGTGGGGGTTTTATCCTAACCTGTTTAATCCCCAAATGTAACTTCCCTCCTCTCACTTTGTGGGGGTTTATCCTAACCTGTTTAATCCCCAAATGTAACTTCCCTCCTCTCACTTTGTGGGGTTTTATCCTAACCTGTTTAATCCCCAAATGTAACTTCCCTCCTCTCACTTTGTGGGTTTTTTTTTCTAACCCACACCGAGTAGCTTTCTTTTTTTAGAGTCAGATCTGGTTTTAACTGGATTTAATTGACAGCACGTGCTACTATGATCCACAGGACGTCGTCAAATGGATGAATTTAAAAAAAAGGAAAAAGAAAAGAACTCAAAACCAGCCAATGAAATTTCTCCGCACACTTTTGCAATCACGGACATCATTTCTCGTACGAGGTTTAATTAGCCACGCCCCTTTCCCTTTCGTTGTCATGTAACATAGTTCTTTATGTGATGTTTTCTCACCATCTGTAACACGACATAATCCCCACCCCACCCCCGAAATTTTCTGATGACGCCTTTCATCACGTGGTGATGTCAGAAAGTTCGTCATATCGCACACGTGTCATTACTTGTTTTTTAAATTTTTTTTTCATTAATTTTTTTTTTTTTTTTCCATTAAGATACCGCCATCTTCCTTTCTCATTTCAAACATAGTATCCGGAAATGATTACGAAAAAAAACTTTTTACGAAATCAATTTGCATGAAGGAATGTTGATTTAATGGAAGTTTTTTTTTGAACGGAAGAAATGAAAACTAAGAATGCAAAATGTATTTTAAATTTTTAGCTTTTACTCACACCTTAAATAAAAAAAACAACAAAAAAAATAACAATTATAAATAATTTCTAACAAACTTCTGGTCGAAATAACTTCCGTTTGTACAACATTCTTTCGTATAAATTAGTTTCGCACAAATTAGTTTCTTAAAAATTAGTTTCGTACTAATTTCCGATCACCATCATCTTTTCAAACACTGACCACAATTCAAACCGCAGTTGTTGTTTTTTTTTAAATTGATCACTTATCGCATTCTATGTAAACTATCGGTTACGTCAGANTTTCATCACGTGGTGATTTCAGAAAGTTCTTCATATCGACCTCGTGTCTTTTTTTGTTTTTTAAATTTTTTTTTCATTAATTTTTTTTTTTTTTTCCATTAAGATACCGCCATCTTCCTTTCTCATTTCAAACATAGTATCCGGAAATGATTACGAAAAAAAACTTTGTACGAAATCAATTTGCATGAAGGAATGTTGATTTAATGGAAGTTTTTTTTTGAACGGAAGAAATGAAAACTAAGAATGCAAAATGTATTTTAAATTTTTAGCTTTTACTCACACCTTAAATAAAAAAAACAACAAAAAAAATAACAATTATAAATAATTTCTAACAAACTTCTGGTCGAAATAACTTCCGTTTGTACAACATTCTTTCGTATAAATTAGTTTCGCACAAATTAGTTTCTTAAAAATTAGTTTCGTACTAATTTCCGATCACCATCATCTTTTCAAACACTGACCACAATTCAAACCGCAGTTGTTGTTTTTTTTTAAATTGATCACTTATCGCATTCTATGTAAACTATCGGTTACGTCAGACTTAGAACCAGACTTAGTCCGTCACGATGCTACACTAGTCTTACCATCGATAACCGCTCAGAAGTATTCAGTATCGATATTTTTAAGCCGGTGTTACTGTCCGCATTATGGCAGACTTCACCGGTATCGATATTGCCCCAGGTTATCATCCGCAAAAATATATTGTCTCAGGCTAACTGGGTATCGATAAATTCTCTCAGCCTCACTCAGTACCGTCATAACCCCAAGATTTACGCGTATATACACACACACACGAAACACCTCCTACCATCAGTCAGGTTCATTCCTTTAAATCGTTATAGATTCTAGATTCCTACCATTTTCTCTCGATCCTTCCTGAAAATTCCAGAAACATTCTCTGTGCTGTATTTGAACTACCCACTTTACTTTTCAGATCCCACCTCCCGTCCTTTTCTCTACGAGTCGGTGTCCACGACTGCCTTCTAATTAGAGCTGCCCTCTCTAACCCCCACCCCACCCCTTCTATTTACGCCACTCACGTGCTGGAACTGAATGCTGTGACGTGTACACATTTCCATATTTCATTTTAGCTTACGGTTGTCTTGGAGACGCCGCGAAAGTGGGTCTCAACACATTCTGTTGGCCGAAATTCTCGAACTTTCTTTGTCACGACCACGTGAGGACATTTCATTTTAGCCACGCCCCTGTTTGACGCATGTTTTACTGTCCTAGTTCTCTAAACTACTTTTTGAGTTTTATAAATTTAAATATATTGTAACTGACCAAATTTATAACTTTAAAAAAATAAATAAATAAACCTAAAAAGATATTAATATTATAGTCTAGCGTTTGTTCTTTTGATAAAGGTTCTGGTTCTTTTCGGCAAAGTTTGTGATTGTTTTTATTTTTTGGCGAAGCTTCTGATTGTTCTTTTTGGCGAAGTGTCTAAATGTTCTTTTTGGCAAAGTGTCTAAATGTTCTTTTTGGTAAAGTGTCTAAATGTTCTTTTTGGCAAAGTGTCTAAATGTTCTTTTTGGCGAAGTGTCTAAATGTTCTTTTTGGCGAAGTGCCTAAATGTTCTTTTTGGTGAAGTGTCTAAATGTTCTTTTTAGAAAAGTGTCTAAATGTTCTTTTTGGCAAAGTGTCTAAATATTCTTTTTGGCAAAGTGTCTAAATGTTCTTTTTGGCGCAGTGTCTAAATGTTCTTTTTGGCAAAGTGTCTAAATGTTCTTTTTTGGTGAAGTGTCTAAATGTTCTTTTTTGAAAAGTGTCTAAATGTAATTTTTGGAAAAGTGTCTAAATGTTCTTTTTGGCAAAGTGTCTAAATGTTCTTTTTGGCGAAGTGTCTGATTGTTCTTTTTAGCGAAGTTTCTTATTGTTCTTTTTGGTGAAGTTTCTTATTGTTCTTTTTTTTTTTTTTTTTTTTTGCGAAGTTTCTGGTTTTTTTTTTAACATCATAGGTTTTTGCTATGGCTGTTTCCTTGAAACCTAATTTAATATGTATAATGCTTGAATATCAGAGGTTTTATTGTTTGTTTTTTTTTGGTTTTTTTTTTTTTTTTTTTTTTTTTGTTTTTTTTTTTTTTTTTTTTTTTTTTTTTTTTTTTGCGAAGTTTCTGGTTATTCTTTAAACATCATAGGTCTTTGCTATGGCTGTTTCCTTGAAACCTAATATAATATGTATAATGCTTGAATATCAGAGGTCTTTAATATGGCCAACCTCACGACCTTCACAATTGCTGAGACCTTCTCGATGTCCGGTTCTCATCTGCTGTTTTCTCTTGTACACACACACACCTACACACACACACGAGTGTAAATTGCAGGATGATGTTATATGATTCCCAATCTGTGAATCGACTTTAGTGAGAAAAAGTACAATATTTTCACCGTGGGTTTTTTATCCTACGGTGTTACACAGCGGTTCTCAGGTTGATAGAACATTATCGCAGTGTGGATAATGGAGAGGGGGGAAGGGGGGGGGGGAGCGAGCAAAATGTTCACCGTGTTTACCTCGATCTAATTTGCAAAATATTTGCAATTATCTATTTCCAAACAAGATGAGAGATATGACGGCGATTTATATCTGACGTAAAACCATCTCTCATTTCCTCTTCACCCATGTATGAGAAGGTATCGTCCCTGGATTTCCTGTTAGTAAAAGCCCATTCTAAATTGGATTTTTTTTTTTTTGCCTTCTTCTTTCTTTTTATAGATGCGCAACTGCATTCAAGGATGTATCTTTGCTCTTGATCACTACTCAATATCCGTGAAAGGTGAGTCAACAGTCAATGGTTTCTTTAAAATTAATGCGACAGGGACAAACATTTGGTCATTTATGGTTGTTGGTGGGATAAATGTTTTTTTTTTTTAAAATATGACTTCGTTTAAAATTGTATGTATGGCATCATTAGGATTATACATATAAATATATTATGCAATTAAGCATTATATTCATAACATAATTACGAATTATATTCTACAGCGTCTTTTAGGATTATGTATATGGCATAATGAAGGATTCCATAAGGACTAATTAAAGTATATTATTTATGTCATAGTTCTGGATTATATTATTGATCGATTTAAGATCATATTTATGACCTAATGAATGAATGGATTAAACCACATTGTTTTTTCCCACTGCTAGTTTTAAATACGTTTAAAATCTTTTTTTTTTTTTTTTTTTTTAGAAATATTGAAACTGAATGGGGTTTTTTTTCGTTTTTTTAATGTACTTTTTTTTAAAAAGATGTCAGACTTGAAAACCGACCATCCAGTATGTTTCATTTGTGAACAATGTCTAGTAAACACACGCAAACATCATTTTAATCATTATAGGCGTACGTGGAATCTGGTTGCTAATATGTCTTGCAGTCTTTCTAGCTCGGCGAGGTTTAGCCTATTGTTGGTGTCGATGTAAAATGTAAAAAGTTTAGCACGAGGAGAGCAAACCCTTGCGCACATTAAAATATTAATTGATTCTTATTAGGTTTAATAATGTCAAACATATAACAGAAACAAATATTTATTAATTATTATTATTTCTTTTTGGCCAATTATAAAACGAAAATGTTTTGTTTTCTTCTTTGAGATGACATCCGTGGTTTGGACCAACCAGTGTTGGACAGGGAAACTCTCAACGCCAGCTCCTTAACTCTAAAATGGAAAACTCCGATTCTAAGCGAAGTCACCTACAAGCTGCAGAAGAAGATGGTGGGCGTGGACAATGGCTGGCATCTCCATGACGACACGGTCTTCGCCGGAGACGAGCGGATAGAGCTGACGTCACTTCACCCTTACGTCACCTACAAGGTTTGACCTTTTGTTCCTATGTATTCGTGTGTTTGCTTTATTAAAAGAACTGTTAAAAAAACTCACGTACATTAGAAACTGGGGAGAAAAAAAAAAGGGGGGGGGGGGTTTTTGCATATTTACGCTTGCGTAATGTCAAAGCTGGATTGCCTTGATTCAACAAAAAGTGTAAGAGCCAACTTAGTTTTCATCTTTGATGAAATGCTACTGTTGATTTTGACCTTGATACTGTTGATAGTGACCTTGAAAATGTTGATGTTGACCTTGATACTCTTGATGTTGACCTCGATAATGGTGTTGACCTTGACACTCTCAGTGACCTTGATACCGTTGATGCTGACCTTGAATGTGGCAGTGAGTGTTGTTTTTTTGTTGTTGTTTTTTTAGTTCAAAGTGCTGGCCCTCCTATCGCCACTGCCGGACCACATCATGTACTCAAATGAGACCGCTGACATCACAACACTGGCACATGGAGGTAAGCTATTCATAAAGAGCGGGGGGGGGGGGGGTGGTGGAGGGGGGCACAATGTGACTTCATGGGCTATCAGGTTATCTTGTTTAACGAAATAAAGAAAGAAGAATCTCTTAGATATATTTTGCTTCTGGTGTGTCCTACTTCCTCTTCGAAACCCCGCCCCTCCCCAACTCCACATGCTTTATATTGATAGTACAGAGTGAAAAAAGGCAGTCACGCGTGACGTGTGAACTGGGGTAAAATAATTATTATTATATTAATCAATAAAGAGCTACGGTTATTGTTTAGGACTGTAAGTAGGACTGTCTGAAGGTATTGTTTAAAGGCCGACAAGTAAGGGTGTAGGACTGTATGTAGGACTATTGATTGAAAGCCGGCAGGTAGGGTGTAGGACCGTCTGTTGGCCTATTGTTTGAAGGTCGGCATATATTATAGAGAATCTGAAGAAAACTCTTTTTTTTTTTTTTTTTTTTTGGTAACTCTTAGACTCAACGAGTATTTCCTCAAAATATCTGGACACGGTGTCAACATAAACTGCACCTGGTTAAGCCCTGGTAGTATTATATTACAGATACTTCAATATACTTGAGGTGACGGCAAAGAATGGAAATGCAAAATAAACTTTATCAGCTTTGAGCTAATTTGTGGTCATTATTATTTGACAAATCGGAGCTGGCCACGAATAAAGTACAGCTTTCGTCAGCCCTTCACCAGCAAATTATCAAAAATATTTTTTTTCCAGCGCCGTCCACTCCACCATACATCACGTCCTTGTCAACACCATCTCCCAGGGTGATCTCCCTCTCGTGGTCGCCGCCACAGTTCACCAACGGGAAGCTGGTCGGTTACAGGCTCTACGTTGAGCCGCTTGACCACCCCGTCTTGAATCAGACCACTATAGGTGAGTACACACGGGCCGTTGAAAAGCGGAAGGCGTTTTTTTTTTCTTTCTGGGCATTGGTTATGGCTGTCCGTGTATAGTCTACTTCTCGCCACATGGGCCCTCACATCAAGTGGAGGCCATTTCTACCATTGCCACCCCGACCGTATGTTAAGCATCATGCCTCCTAGCTATCCTGTAACTTTAGGTTAAGACTGCAATACTGTCATACCTCTCATCACGCGCTAGCAAAATTCTTTACTCCATCACAATCCTATTTTCTATCCACTCTCTGCCTCCACAATCCGCCAATCCACAACTGCAACCCTATCTATTTATATTACCCACCCAATAGAACAATGACCTAGAATTCTGAAGAAGACAATGTCTGTCTATCCGCCCCGTGGTCGCTACCATTCCTTCCATTTTGTAGCCTCGAACGCGGTGTGTTCTATACAATATCTTCCATTCATCTATCAGGAGTACATCTACTCAAGTTCTCATTTCTCACCATAAATACTCACACATATTCCACAGACACTAGAGTTCCGTTTTTTTGTTGTTGTTGTTGTTTTTTTGTTTTTTTTGGGGGGGGGTGGGGGGGGGTTTGTTGTTGTTTTGTTTTTTAAATCCATAACCTCGTGCTTTCTTTTTGTTCCACCCTTCAGAGGTTCTCGCCAACACCAGCTCGTGGCTGTTAAGTCAGCTCCAGTCATCGCAAAAGTACAAGATCTCATTATCGGCCTGGAATGCTGAAGGTGAAGGACCCCGGCACAGCCGGATCATCAGTACGCCAAACCCTGGTAACTGTAAGTATCCATTTTTTCTGACCACGGTCAGAACAATTTTTAAAAATTTATAAAAAAAAAAAAGAAGACAACAAAAAAAAGAGCTCACAATAGACCTGGGGGCCACTTTTCTGGAAAAAGTTTATTTCAGTTTATATTTAAAATTCATCTCTATCTGTTAATTCCTATTGTTTGGTTTTTTTAAACAGAGTTTAAAAATTCTTTATACACTCTTGTTTACTTTTCATTAAAGTTGCTAATTTAGGGGGGAAGGGGAAATGAAAAAAATAAAAGGTACGCACCAATTAAATAAAAGGTACGCACCAATTAAATAAAAGTTACGCACCATTTTTTTTTAAAGCTGCAATAATTTTTTAAAAATAAGAAATGGTTCCCGCCATTTTTTAATAAGGTGTGCGCCCATTTTTAAAAAAAAAAGGGTTGGGGGGGGGGGCGTAAATGTGCTTTTTAACTTAAAATAAATCTTTACGCCAAAAAAAATATTTAAAAAATAACAATACAAAAAATGTGCTCACCAAATAAAATTTTTTTAAATTAAAAGTTGCAAAACAATTTAAAAAAGGTGTGAGCACATTTTTAAAAAAAAAGGGTTGGGGGGGGGGGCGTAAATGTGCTTTTTAACTTAAAATAAATCTTTACGCCAAAAAAAAATATTTAAAAAATAACAATACAAAAAATGTGCTCACCAAATAAAATTTTTTTAAATTAAAAGTTGCACACCAATTTAAAGAGGTGAGCGGCTGATTAAAAAAAAAGTATGTGTGTTTTAGGCTCAGGTCACATGATCAAATTTTCTTCAAATTCACTTCAAATGTGCGTCCCATTTTCGTCAAATTCATTTTTGAACGCACTCGCTAAGTAAAACAAAATAGTGGGTTCCGAAAGAAAATGTGATCGTGGGACCTGAGCATTATCATTTTAAACTTGACTTGCGGACTCGGCCTTCCCAAAGTCGGATAGGGTAATTGAAGTCGTCCGATTGACAGAACACAAAAACAAAACACGAAAATATGTAAAAAAATAAAGAAATCATGACATCACGAGCGGTTAGCCGAGGGAGAAAACGAATGGTCGATTTCGTAAAGAAAACAAAGCATTAAAAGGTTGACCCGTTGAAACCCATTAGCGCGGAGACCGGACGGTGGGCTCAGTTACGCCGTAGACGCGCCGACGCCCGCCCGAAAAGATTATAGTCGGGTTTTTTTTAAAAGTGTGTGGTTGGGGGGTGGGGGGCGCTATTATAAAGTAAAAGGGATTTAACTCTTGCGGCTGAAAGATGGATTGCCCCCCTTGGCATCCCGGTTTTGCTAAACATCTGTGAAGGATGTCAGACACAGCGCGAATTATTCCCTCTTCCATCTGAGCCCCCGTACATGTTGGGTTGTCGGTACAATTATCAGTTCTTGGTAAAAGCTATCAGTCCCGTCCCGTCCCCTTACATTTTTGGTGGCTGGTACAGTTATCGCTTCTTGGTACAAGCTATCAGTCTACAGAAAAATAATTAACCCATTTATTATTTTTTCACTTTGGCATTCATGTGGTATGTTAGCTCATTTGCTGACTCCCTGGCCCCCACCATTAATCTGGTATGTTAGCGCATTTGCTGACTCCCTAACCGCCACCATTCATCGGGCATGTTAGCTCATTTGCTGACTCCTTAACCCCCAACATTCATCTGGCATGTTAGCTCATTTGCTAACTCCCTAACCCCCTACATTCATCTGGCATGTTAGCTCATTTGCTGACTCCCTTACCCCCACCATTCATCGGGTGCTGACCCCCTAACCCCCACCCTAATATCACACCCTACATTTGTTGTCACGTGACATGACCAGATTATTGCAGTAGTCGCTGTTTTTAAGGGGTTGTATTATTTTTGGAGAGAGATAATGAGAGAGGGAGAGAATGAGAGAGGGAGAGAATGAGAGAGGGAGAGAATGAGAGAGGGAGAGAATGAGAAATGGAGAGAATGAGAGAGAGTGAGAAAGAGAGAGAGAGAGGAAGAGACAGAGAGAAACTTGAAATAAGGAGATTTCACTTAAGTTTTATTGGGGAAGGATTTTAACATGGCTGTTAACTCAGACTTTTAGGGCTTTATTGCTCAACATAGGCCCTAACCCAGTTCCTAGTTCCGCCATGCTTCCGTTTCAGTTTAATGATCACATTCTCATTTATCATGTACATCAGCTGAAAGACATCAGTCTTTCTCTCTCTGTCTCCTTCTTTCTCTCTCTCTCTCTCTCTCTCTCTCTATATATATTTCATATTATTTTTTTTCTCTAAAATAATAATATGAATTGTCATTTAAATAGCATTAATTTCTTATAAATATAACTTAACAGTCTTACAGTTAAGTTACATTT
>CAXITT010000197.1:405315-417888 GCA_964033795.1 Lymnaea stagnalis
CCACCATCATACGTTCACCACCATCATACGTTCACCACCATCATACGGTCACCACCATCATACGTTCACCCACCATCATACGTTCACCACCATCATACGTTCCCCACCATCATACGTTCACCACCATCATACGTTCACCCCCAATCAAACGTTCACCCACCATCATACGTTCACCACCATCATACGTTCACCACCATCATACGTTCACCACCATCATACGTTCACCCACCATCATACGTTCACCACCATCATACGTTCACCACCATCATACGTTCATCACCATCATACGTTCACCACCATCATACGTTCACCACCATCATACATTCACCACCATCATACGTTCACCCCCAATCAAACGTTCACCCACCATCATACGTTCACCACCATCATACGTTCACCACCATCATACGTTCACCACCATCAAACGTTCACCCCCATCAATTGTTCACCCCCATCAATTGTTCACCCCCATCAATTGTTCACCCCCCATCAATTGTTCACACCCCATCAAACGTTATCCTTGTCCAGTTTGTGCTGCCCATGTCATAATGTAAGTGATATTTTTCATTTTCTTTTCAAGCAATTCCCTCCCCCCATCTCTCACTCTCCTCTCTGCCCCACTCACCCCCCCCCCATCCATTCCCTCTCACCCCCTCCTCCCACAACGCGGATGCCTGTCAACTCCAAGAAAGACACGAGCACTTAGCCCTGGGGCCAGATGGAATATTTCAAACACTCATATCCTCAAACATACAACAATTTCCACATCCGACTCCGCAAACAACGGACATTATTTTAAACATCCTGGGCCCAACGCGTGCCCACTCCCACCCCACGTCACTATGAGACTTGGTGTGGCACAGAGGCGTAGCGAGAGTGTTTGGGGCCCGGGGGCATCCGTCCCCCTGCCCCCTCCTCGCTACGCCTCCGGTGTGGCAACGCCACGATCTGAATAGCCGTGAGAGCTCACTGGATTATGTTCAAATACTCAAAATTATACTTTAATTGAGATTTACACATATACGTTTATTGATATTTGAGATTTTAAATATATTTATATATATTAGCGTATCATGCATTACGTATTTATGGGGAGGGGAGGGGGCTAGGGAAAACTATTTTTAATCCATTTTTATAGACGGTGCACAATTCGTCTCAACTCTTACAGCTTAAGATAAGCCCTTTAATAAACATCAAGAAACATCTTTTTAAAAATAAATATTAAATTTCACAGCATTAACAACCTATTTGCCCTACTTAATTAACCAATCAAACTATTTCAATAACTCTTAAAAAGTTCACCAAAAACTCCCTCAAAAGCTCTTCTAAAGTTCACCAAAAACTCCCCAAGAGCTCTACAAAAGTTCACCAAAAACTCCCCAAGAGCTCTAATAAAGTTCACTAAAAACTCCCCAAGAGCTCTACAAAAGTTCACCAAAAACTCCCCAAGAGCTCTACAAAAGTTCACCAAAAACTCCCCAAGAGCTCTAATAAAGCTCACCAAAAACTCCCTAAGAGCTCTACAAAAGTTCACCAAAAACTCCCCAAGAGCTCTACAAAAGTTCACCGAAAACTCCCCAAGAGCTCTACAAAAGTTCACCGAAAACTCCCCAAGAGCTCTACAAAAGTTCACCGATAACTCCCCAAGAGCTCTACAAAAGTTCACCAAAAACTCCCCAAGAGCTCTAATAAAGTTCACCAAAAACTCCCTAAGAGGTCTACAAAAGTTCACCAAAAACTCCCCAAGAGCTCTACAAAAGTTCACCGAAAACTCCCCAAGAGCTCAACATAATCTCTCCCGTAAATCAAAAATAATTCGTCACTAAATCATCATATTCTATTTTCAAAGATGATCCCCGCATGACATACTTTTATTTATAGAGGGTTTTTTTTTTAAAATAATTATTTTTAAACATAGTTTGATTGAAACGATTACGTCAAGTTAGGTAAGTCATACTGTCACAGTTCATTATAAAAAAATGATATATACATTATTTTGTTCTACGCCCCGCTACCAGAACGAGACCTTTCAAAAATCCTCCATATTTACGTCGGTTTTGGCTGGCAAAATCGTCGGCAGTTAGGCATGTTGCTCAACTGACGTGGTGGTCCCCGCGCGGGTAAGGGAGAAAGCCCCAGGCCTTATAGTTCTGAATTGTTGTTTAATGATTATTGTGTTGTTCAGTGTTTGATAAAACTGCATAAATGTGATCCAGAGTGCTGTCCTGTTGTTAAATCTTTGATAAAGCTACACCAGTGATCCAACATTCTGTCCCACTCTTCCTGCGTGCTGCCCGTTAACAAAGGTCTACCATTACTGTTATGGGGGTCGGAGAAGAGTGGGAAGACACATCCTCCCAATAAAAAGAGTTCCTCAACCCTTACTAAAGGTTGGAATGAATTATAGCAAAACTGACTCGACACGTTATGAGGAACGAGTTATGGGCAAACTGTATTGTTTGACGTATGCCAGGTTTTCTCTACCTGAGGTGGGTTTTTTTTTTCTTGTGTGGGTTTTTGTGGGTGTGTGTGGGGGGGAGTGGGGGGGGAGTTGGACGTGGCATCGTTAAAAACCTTTCTTTTTCGTTGGGTAAAACGATGAAAGTATTCTGCCCGTCTACATTCAAGAATCTGTGTAATGAGACGTGGTCTTCACTGCAAGCTGGGACATTACATTAACACAGATACTATATTATGACAATACCGGCGTGTGCTCAAAGAAAGATGAACACTGATCAAAAAGGCCGAGGTACCGAATAATACACTGAAATAGCAACGATATCTATCCAAGATTAGCGTTAAATCTGTACCGCGCCCGGTCGACATGTCTTTGTCCCTGTTACTTGATGCCATATTTGGAGGTTCACCGACTCTACTCCGTGTCAAGTCGGCCATTGGTCTGGTATCGCTAGGAAAAGGGGGGGGGGGGAGGAAGGGTGTTGGGGTTTATTTGACATAGTTAAGGTATGGAGATGATGAATATTGACTTCTCTCTATAATTATTACACTTAAAATCTGGCAGTTGAAAATTCCATAAGATACAAGAATCGAAGGGAAACGAAAAATTAAAATATGAAACAAAATAAATGTATTTTAAAAAAACAATTAATTCAAGGGAAAATCAACGAAGAAAGTCAGATTTCGTAATCTTAAACTTACAAATCTTAAATTATAGACCCTGCGCAATGGTCCATTTTAACTCCCATCGGTTGTGGACGCTGTCAGAGTGGGGGGGGGGGAGGGGGAAGTCATCAACGGAAGTGACGTCTGAGTGAAGTGGCAACATTGGTCGTGTCTGGGGTCACTAAGACGTATGGAAAAAAAATAGCCTCTACTCGCTTGCTTTCATGAGTACGGCACGTGACGCGAGGCCGAGATGGAGAGCTGGATTCTTTAGAGCAACCTTCGGGCAAGCTGTCTCGGGTTGACCCGAAGGGTTGGCTGGATTGACAGCCGGCGGGGTCGCCGAGACAGTTCCTTTGAGCAATTAATTGACTTTTAAATTTCCACCCCGCTTCTTGGAGGGGTATATTCAGTGTTGATTATAAACATAATGTAATGTCGGGGACAACAAGCGATGTAGATAACATGAATAATACTTGGATTTGGGATCTATAAAGTAGATTATTTAAATAGTGTAACTTATTACTGAGGGGGAAAAAGGTATTGTTAATTATATGAAAAGTCTTAGTGTAATATGTGTGTGTGTTGGGGAGGGGGGGGGGATAAATAGTGTAAAATGAGCCAGGTCAAAATTGATGACTGTTTGGTAATAAATTAGATGTGTACGTGTTTAAAAAAATGGGGGGGGGGCTGTCAGAGGACATTTGGGACGATATCCTAGGTAGACATTTCATAACCTTAAACACTTGACATTATCATGTCGTGCTCCAGCAGGTCACGGTGCACTGGCTGACCATAAAGAATATTTCTTGTTAACCCTTTCCATCACCCACTTCCCATCGACTACAATTCTCTGTTCAGCTCCTCATCCCCATAAAAAAAAAAAAAAAAACAAAAAAAAACGCAAGTGTCTTTACAGGCGCACCCGGTGGAAGTGGCGCACTAAGTCAGGGCATCCCAGGCGATACTTATGTCATTATTCTTTAATACGGGTTGCACCCAGCCCATCTTCTATTCGTCTTCACGACTGGCATATTCATCGCTATACGTTTGGGGGTTTTTTTTAGGCCACAGCTACATATAGTTTTGATTCGTGTTCATGGTCTTCATTTTTTTAATATTTATTTTTCTTTCGTTTTTTGTTGTTAAAATCTCACCCCACAGTGTCGGAACACGAGACGGCTTATCTCCTCCTGGGCATGCAGAACAAAATCATCAAACGGAACATCTTGGACGTCATCCAGCACGCGACCAAGTACTCGGACAACGTTTATGCGAACCCCAACAGTGAAGCAAGAACTACAGGTGGGTCCATCTCATTTGGGGATTCTGGTGCTACGCCCCTTCGGGTGGAATCTCCTACGACNGGGGGGGGGGGGGGGGCTCAGACCCCCACTCTCTCATAAATTAGATTTTGACCAGAGCCGCCACGTGCTCCCCCCACCTTCCCTGCGGCCCGCAAGGAAGTGGGGGGGGGGGCCAACTCGGATATTTAAGGGACCCAAAGTTGTGATGTGGAAAATGTAAACTATCATCTTTGAATGCAGTTGGGACTAAACTGACAAAATGGCAGGAGGCCTCCAGAAGTCACGCAACGGGCCTGCTTATCACTTTGAATTTATAATAAAACTTTGAAAGGGCCCGACTACAGAATACGGGTCAATTCTTGTAGAGTTAGAGTTGTGTCAACTGCACTGTAACGGTGGGTTTTTTTTTGTTTTTTTTCTTTTAATATTTTGCTTCCTAGATTAGCCACAAATACGATAATAGGTCGCTTGCTATTCAGACCTGGTTGGAGGTGAGGCATTCGCGCTATCGGCCGAAGAACAACAGAACGTTCGCCCCAATTCCTCAGCCTCGCCACTCTGCTTCAGATAAGGATATTTAGACTGACAGCAGTATGCGCACTAGACAAATAGAAGCGTTTGTTGTTCTGAGACGTCTATGGTAGAAAACAAAACACCCGAAAATATCTTCATCTTCGTGAATTGCTTAGTCAGCTTCTTTTTGTCCCTTAAAACCCCCACCCCCCACCCCCGGGGCAAATTTTTTTTTATTAGGAATCATTTTCAAACAAAAAAAAAAGGAAAAGAAAAAGGAAGATAAAAAGAAGAGAAGAAAAGAAGACTCCTTTGATCATTTTGGTTACAAGTATAACAGTATGGCATGAAAATAATTGATTTTTTTATGTTTTAGAATTTCATTTGCTCCAGAGGCTTCAATTTTAAAATTTGCTTCAGGATTGAACTCACTCCATTCAGAACTGCACCCGCTGCCTTCAGAGCTGCACTCTTCCCTTAAAAAAAAAAAAATTGCACCCGTTCTCTTAACAAACTGCACTCGAGTAATTTGAAAACTGCACTCTCTCCCATCAGAACATGCACAGCTCCCCCGCTTCCCTTAGAGCTGCACCCTTCTGCCTTTTCACGTGTCTTCTGGCAGTCTTTACCCTCGTCCGTTTTGGGACATATCTATGACAACTCGTGTGAAGGTATCATCGTAATAACATGCCCATACCTATGAGCTTCCGTCAATGATGCTGATATAACCAATTTTTACTGTAATCAGGAAGAGTACCCCCCCCCCTTTTCTACACCCTTTTCAATTAAAAAAACAACTCGCCATGGCGCCTGAAATATTTTTGTGCAGTAAGTGGAGCGTGATTGGCTGGAGGAATTCGAAATATTGAGTGGAGTTAATATTTTTATATTACAGCCCGTGGCATAAGTGGCGCCCCTACCTTCACTCGAGACTATACCTTCTTAAATGTACAGATAAATAGTCTTAAAGACTTGCTGGTGTATGTTTTGACGTTGCCTCTGTTCAGTAGGATTCTCAGTAGTAGGACCGTATGGCGTTATCAATATGGGTAAAGTTCATGTCTCCAACTTCTCCAAAGACAAGTGGAATATTACCTTCATGTTTTTTTTCTAGGATTTTTTCGCTTTCCTTTTTTGAGTTGACAAAAGTCAAAACTAGTTTAAGAGCAGTGAGAAATTTTTTTTTTATATTTTAATTGTTTTTCTCCATATATTTAAAATGGACGTCTGACAGTCTGCTCATGTTAGCTTTTTGATTGACCATTCTTCATCCGCCCATTCATTCTGTCAGCCATCTCCTGTCGTATGCTTTTTATTATCAACTGATTGTCTGTCTCAACTTTTTAGCTGGCACCGAAGATACCTTGGTTTATATGCTTAAACGGGGCTTGGTTTTCAAAGGTACAGTAACGACCTTCCAATGTCAAGGTCGCTGCATTTTGATGTTGTCTTGAGATTTTTTAAATGTTTTCTTTTTTTATTTTTATTTATTTTTTATTTACAAAACAAAACATTTTTCCCCCACCCTGTTATGACACTCTGTAGCTCCACTAATGTTGATTTCTGTGGTGTATCCAAGTATCGGCTTACAGTCTTCGCCCTTTTCATGTTTACAACCTTATTTTTGTGCTGTTTAAAAAACACAATTTAACAAAAAAATTTGGTTTTCTTTTTAATACGTGTTTTCTCTTTCAATTTTATCATATTAAAAATAAACATGAATTTGCTTTTAAGTCTGGTGTATAACTTATAACATCATCGTATAATCTTGTGGGAATGTTTTTAAAAATAGTATTTTAGAAAAAAGAATTAAAATATATTTGAATGCGTTGTTATAATTTTAACTTTTTTTTTTTTTTTTTGCGCATATTCTGGTGACAAGTCCCTATCTTTCTTAACCACTGGTTTTTTTCGTATATTGCTTTTAAAAATAAAATTTTCGAAGAAATGTGATGTTTTGTCAAAATTATTTGGGACATAGAATAAGTTTTGATAATTTCAAAATATAAACTCACAACCACCACCCCCCCCCCCAATGTATATTAAAAAAACAGCAACAAATAATCTGACCTTTCTCTCGTCCTGACTATGAAACAAGCTCATTGTCCTCCAGCCACCCTTAAAGTCCGAAAAGTGGATGTAGTTATGGAAATTATAAGTAACACACTTTTCTATCGTGAGGTGTTTTTCTTCAGACATTCTTAAATAATTGCCACGGTTAAATTAAAATTATTTTTAAAAACCTTGCCATCTGACCCCGCCCTAGGCATTGTAATATCAATATCAATTGTTTCTTTAAAAATACAGTCACTAAAATGTTTAGAACATAATTTTATTAGCATTTGATCATCCTAGTTATAGGCATATTGATGTCGCTAAGTCCTAATAATATCATGTTATAGTTTAGGTATTCTAAATGAAAACTTCACTAGGACACTAACAAGTCCCCTAAATAGAGCTTGGCTTAATCAGAACAGAACCTCCATCTCCAATTTAAAGAAAGATATGACTTTTGTTAAAACTCTGGAACAGCGCAAAATTCGGTAGCTCATTTAGAGTATTTATTTATTCTGATTTATTTCTTAATTGTGGATTAGTTTAGTGATTTTTTTAAATGTTTCATTTCTATGGATCGATGCGTGTTATGTTGTCTCATGTTACTATGTAGTTTAAGATAGTCAACAGAGTTGCATGACACTAGGAAGAAAGAAGAAAAAAAGACGAAATCTAACGTTTAACTCCACTGTTTGCTGTTGTTTTATAATTTAATGTTCAACAATTAAAATTATTGACTACGTCAGAGCACTTATGACTTACGTATGGCGTTTCACATTAAATTATCGTTTCATTTATTTTAATAAACCAACGCCAGAGCGCACACAACAATTCCAATGAATAAGTCTTTGCAAACTAGAGTGATAATCAAGTCTAGTTATTGAATCCAACTATTACAATGTTATGCATATTGTTGATCATTTGGATTTAAAAATATCAATAACTAAATAAAATTTTAACTAGATTTTAGAGTATAGGTCTATTTTATTTCTTGCCACCTCTCAATCCATTGTGTATTAAAAATTTGGTTTATAAATCTGCTACACGTTTTACCAAATCGGATTATTGTGGAGCACACAGTCAATTAAAAATTATTCCACTATCTGTAGTAATCAACTTATTTTCAACATCCCCCAAAATTATATGTATATATATATATTTTTTTTTTTAAGTTTTAAAATTATCGAATTAAGATTATCGAATTAAATGTGCACTCTCCTGCCTTTCTACACTGGACGAGCCACTTGACAGATAACTTTTGATCAGTAATTCTCTTAATTCAACGTATTATTTATTAATACAGAAGTTTTGAAGTTGAGCTCAATTTTTAAAATTTTTTTAAATATTTTTAACAATCAGAAGATGTAAAGAACTTTAAAATAATAATAATAATAATAATTAAGCACTTTTCAAAACTACCAATTGTCAACGTTAATAGGAAACTAAATGAATGAACTCCACAAGCTAGACCAACTAGTTCTGTAAAACAGTCAAAAATTGCTAACTCGTCATTTTAAAAAGCAGTCTATCAAATGTTCACGTGAACGCGACGAAACGTGTGTTCATGTCTTTCTTTAGCATCCACATTCCAACACGTCGACTAACACCACATCCATGTTTATCCATGTCTTTCCCCGCCACGTCCAGATCTGGGCATTCACATCGGCAAGAAGCTGATCTTCGCCACGGACAGCAACGGACAGGTCACCAAGATCCACCTGAACGGCACGGACCCCAGGCCCAACATTTACCCGTACGTCATTGGGGCCAGGGCCATCGCCGTGGACTGGCTAGCCGACAGGGTGTACGTTGCCACAACGGAAAGGGTAAGTTTTTTGTGTTTTTTCTCTGAGGGTTCTTTCTTAAAGTCAATTGTTACCCGACCAATGGTCACCATTGCCATGCAACAGGGCAGAACCGAAGAAGACGTAAAATAAAAAAAAGGGTGAAGTCTCGAGATAGCACTCTTGGAAGATATGTGGGCCGGGCGCCTTTCGGAGAATTAAATTCTTATTTTTAAAAAGAAAATATTTTTAAAAAATTCCGATGGCTTTTAAACAATAAGAAAAGAGAAATCAGCCCTATGGTCCATGGTACCCTGGCAATAAGAAGAGAGAAATCAGCCCTATGGTCCATGGTACCCTGGCAATAAGAAGAGAGAAATCAGCCCTATGGTCCATGGTACCCTGGCAATAAGAAGAGAGAAATCAGCCCTATGGTCCATGGTACCCTGGCAATAAGAAGAGAGAAATCAGCCCTATGGTCCATGGTACCCTGGCAATAAGAAGAGAGAAATCAGCCCTATGGTCCATGGTACCCTGGCAATAAGAAGAGAGAAATCAGCCCTATGGTCCATGGTACCCTGGCAATAAGAAGAGAGAAATCAGCCCTATGGTCCATGGTACCCTGGCAATAAGAAGAGAGAAATCAGCCCTATGGTCCATGGTACCCTGGCAATAAGAAGAGAGAAATCAGCCCTATGGTCCATGGTACCCTGGCAATAAGAAGAGAGAAATCAGCCCTATGGTCCATGGTACCCTGGCAATAAGAAGAGAGAAATCAGCCCTATGGTCCATGGTACCCTGGCAATAAGAAGAGAGAAATCAGCCCTATGGTCCATGGTACCCTGGCAATAAGAAGAGAGAAATCAGCCCTATGGTCCATGGTACCCTGGCAATAAGAAGAGAGAAATCAGCCCTATGGTCCATGGTACCCTGGCAATAAGAAGAGAGAAATCAGCCCTATGGTCCATGGTACCCTGGCAATAAGAAGAGAGAAATCAGCCCTATGGTCCATGGTACCCTGGCAATAAGAAGAGAGAAATCAGCCCTATGGTCCATGGTACCCTGGCAATAAGAAGAGAGAAATCAGCCCTATGGTCCATGGTACCCTGGCAATAAGAAGAGAGAAATCAGCCCTATGGTCCATGGTACCCTGGCAATAAGAAGAGAGAAATCAGCCCTATGGTCCATGGTACCCTGGCAATAAGAAGAGAGAAATCAGCCCTATGGTCCATGGTACCCTGGCAATAAGAAGAGAGAAATCAGCCCTATGGTCCATGGTACCCTGGCAATAAGAAGAGAGAAATCAGCCCTATGGTCCATGGTACCCTGGCAATAAGAAGAGAGAAATCAGCCCTATGGTCCATGGTACCCTGGCAATAAGAAGAGAGAAATCAGCCCTATGGTCCATGGTACCCTGGCAATAAGAAGAGAGAAATCAGCCCTATGGTCCATGGTACCCTGGCAATAAGAAGAGAGAAATCAGCCCTATGGTCCATGGTACCCTGGCAATAAGAAGAGAGAAATCAGCCCTATGGTCCATGGTACCCTGGCAATAAGAAGAGAGAAATCAGCCCTATGGTCCATGGCACCCTGGCACCGGGCAGAGCGTTTGATGTATGTGAAAGTGGCACCGCTCTCCGCATATTGTTTAGATAAGTATAATATCTTAGTTGTTGTTTTTCTGCCCTTCAAGTATTGGCTTGAACAAGCACAAAGTAATGAAAGCCTAAGAAAGTGAACTTTGACCTGGTAGCTAATGTCCAAGTGATCAATAAAAAAAAAAGCAACAACCAAAAAAAAAAAAAAAACTTGCCATCCCTTGCTATAGGTTAGGCCACACCCACACCATAAAGGAATCCCCCCCCCCCCAATGAACATTAACAGCGACAAACAGATATCCCGTGCGAATCGGCAACAACGTCATCATAAAGCTCCAGTTTGTATGCTAGACACGAAAGAAGCCCAATTTTAATAGCATTATCCGGGCACTCGATCAACCGCCCCGGTTGGCAAGTCCGGGACTTTTTTTTGTCTATTTCTTTCTTTTTTTTTTGTTTTCCCCCTTCTTCTTAAGGTAGCGCCGTCTCTATCGGATCCCGTTTAATGTCCCCCCACTTTCCTTAACACGATGGTCCTGCTGCTAACTTGCTGTCCTAATTTCTTCCCGCGCACACACACACACCCGCACGCGTAGAGATTTCGACAGCGGTCAATCGTTATGCAATTATTATTGCCGGCAAATTTAGCTGTGCGGGGGGGGGGGCATTAAATAGACACAGAGGCGTGGCGGGGAGTTCATGGTGGTGGAGCCACAAGAGGGGGGAGAGTTTGTTAATAAAACAAAAACGAAAATTGCCCTCCTTAATACATGTATCCCTACTAGTAATGTTGTAGAATAAAGTGAAATAAAGTATGGGAAAACTATGAAAAGGGACGCAAACCAAACAACGAACGTGTCGACAAGAAGCCTTCTTCGGCCAACGAAAACAGGGAAAACAACATTAAAATACATAATTAGCTGCGATGTAGTATATGAGAGCACAGCAAGATGAATGTAATAGACCATTAGAGAGTTAATGTGTGCTGTAAGGGAAGGAAGGGGGGAAAAGTAAATCCACGGTGATTGGTGGTTATCGATTAGAAGAAAAGCAATTATATAGCCTAAGGATCAATGGCAATGGAAAAATTGACTCGGAATTAGTGCGAAGTAGGACAAAGTCCAAGTGAATGCGATGAATGCGGTAGGCTATTTAACATATGTAGGCCTATATTGCACCTGGAATATTAAATTTATTGCCAGACTTGTGCATTACCTAAAGCAAAACAAATTGTGTAACGCGACGATCGGGGAGTGGCATTTTTTGTATATCGCATTTTAAGCTAAAAAAAAAATAAAATAACAATTACGATAAATAATGAAAAAAGAACCGGCTGGAGGGGTCCTGGTGAATTGCCTCACTGATTACCTTCTTTCACCCCAATCCTCATCCCACCCATCCTTCACAATCACAAACATAAAGAGGTGGCCCTGAACCAGTGGTTCTCAACCTTTTTAGTGCCACGACCCCTTTTAAACAGTTTCTGGTGTCGTGGCGACCCCCAGCCACACAATTTTCTTTCGTTGCTACTTCATAGCTGTAAGGATATGTGTTTTCAGATGGTCTTAGGCGACCCCTGGGAAAGGGTCTCGCGAACCGCAAAGGGGTCGCGACCCACAGGTTAAGAACCGCTGAACAGACGAAAAATCGTAAAAGTTCTACTTCCGGGAGTGCGGGTCAAGAGCTTGCAAGTCCCGGGCTTATTGGCGTGTGTTTATATATGGGAGCCCGGGATCAAACCAACCGATATTATCAGATATTTTCTCCCTTTTTTTTAAATATTTATCTTTAGGACGTTGGCTAAGTTTATTAGACGATCTTTAGGGCAGTAAAAAAAAAAAAAAAGAAAAGAAGCCAAACGAACGAATCATATTTAGAGCTTTCGTATAATTGCAATAGCATGACAACAAGTCTATATATATAGCCACCCCAAACACTGACCCTATTTTAAATTTCTTAAGCTTTGAATTATTGGAATTAAACATATATTTCTAACAGAAAACTGACAAATAATATCACGCCCCCTCCCCAAATGTGTAGATTAGTATAGGAGAAAAGCAATATTTAGGGATAAATCATTTTCATCACACACACACAGTCGTCCCCCCCCCCCCCCCAAAAAAAAAAATAAAATAAAATTAAATAAAAAAAATAAAAAAAAAGGACTTAAAAAATATAAGCCAAAAATAAAAA
>CAXITT010000197.1:418511-454504 GCA_964033795.1 Lymnaea stagnalis
ACCCCCCCCCCCCCGCGGGCGCAATGTTAGAATTTTTCATGCAAAGTATAGTTGTATTTAACTAATAATATATACTTTGGAGGGGAAGGGGGCTCGTAATTCAGGCTTTTCCCCAGGCGCGGCATTTGTATGCCTTGGCACTAGTGATCAGCATGAACAGGAATATTCCAATAGTGTACTTTCCAGACTAACTAATGAAGTCTTATTTTGAAAAAAAAAAAAAATTTAAGATTCCTTTCAAACTCAGCATTGCAATAAATTTAAGAAAACCTGACTCTGATTACTCTCAAGATATCGACTCTGAATACTCTGAACTCACCTTGTGCCGCGGGCACACAACTAACTAACTAAAAGACACATAGGCCTAATACGAGCAACTTTTCCAACCAAACAAGAAGTAGACCAAGACGCGGACTCTTAAAATATCTGATCTCTTTTTATCATACTAATGCACAACCGCTAACGTCAGAAATGTGCCATATGAGTTGTGTTTAGACACCTAAGATGCTAAATTTAGTCGAATTTAATGCCGAGACCTATTCCCATGCCCACATGATCTGTTGCCACTAACTGAGTTGGACAGTGGGCCTAGATCAGTGGTTCTTAACCTGTGTTCGATCGAACCCCAAGGGTTCGGTGAGTCAGTCTCAGGGGTTTGGCGGAGGTCCAAAAAAATCAGGCAAAAAAATAATATTTTATTTTTCCTATTAAGAAGGGTTTGGTGAATGCGCATATGAAACTGGTGGGGTTCGGTACCTCCAAACAGGTTAAGAACCACTGGCCTAGATCAATATAAAATATAGTCGGGAGATTAGATGAGATATGATGGAAAGACTCTTGAGAATAAAGTCTGGCAACTTCCCTTTGAAATAGTCTCTTAATGTGTCAAAAAGACACAGTTGTACTAACAGTTGTACTAACAGTTGTACTAACAGTTGTACTAATAGTTGTACTAACAGTTGTATTAACACTTGTACTTACAGTTATACTAACAGCTGTACTAACAGTTGTACTAATAGTTGTACTAACAGTTGTACTTACAGTTGTACTAACATTTGTACGAACAGTTGTACTAACAGTTGTACTAACAGTTGTACTAACAGTGGTACTAACAGTTGTACTAACAGTTGTACTAACAGTGGTACTAACAGTTGTACTAACAGTTGTACTAACAGTTGTACTAACAGTGGTAGTAACAGTTGTACTAACAGTTGTACTAACAGTTGTACTAACAGTTGTACTAACAGTTGTACTAACAGTTGTACTAACAGTTGTACTAACAGTTGTACTAACAGTGGTACTAACAGTTGTACTAACAGTTGTACTAACAGTTGTACTAACAGTTGTACTAACAGTTGTACTAACAGTTGTACTAACAGTTGTACTAACAGTTGTACTAACAGTTGTACTAACAGTTGTACTAACAGTTGTACTAACAGTTGTACTAACAGTTGTACTAACAGTTGTACTAACAGTGGTACTAACAGTGGTACTAACAGTTGTACTAACAGTTGTACTAACAGTGGTACTAACAGTTGTACTAACAGTTGTACTAACAGTTGTACTAACAGTTGTACTAACAGTTGTACTAACAGTTGTACTAACAGTTGTACTAACAGTTGTACTAACAGTTGTACTAACAGTTGTACTAATTGGAGAAAACGGGTGTGAGAAGTTTAGAACATATCTAAAGTTAAATGCTAATGAATTGTATTTTTTTTTAAATTGCTGTTAATAAATATTTTTTTTTAAATTCTTAAATGGATGACTAAAAAGTGGGTGTTCTCCACGCCTATGTCTATACCCATGCGCTTAACTGCCTATGATGCCCATGCCCATCCACCCAAGTGGGATAAAGAAAGTCACTTTGTTGTGACAAGAGATCAAACTAAAAATTGAACTCTGAATTGGATGTCAGCCCTAACTGTGCCATCTTGCTACAAAAAGAGCCACAACACAAAAATTGTTTATTGCACATAAACAATCCCCCCCCCCCTTTTTCCATACACACCTACAAAAACCTAGATTTTTTTTTTTACTGTTTTTATCTATTACTATATGTCCAGGTTTATGATGATGGCAACTGTTTCATTACTGAACTTCTTTTAAGTGTCACATTTTGTGTAATTACTGATCTTTTATCCAGGTTCATTTACTATGTAATTCCTGGATCCGGTCTGTACCGTGTCGACCTGGGTGACATCCACGAAGCTCCTTCTCCGCTGTCAAGATTTTCTCCAGCGGTGAGATCAGCGTTATCAATACGTCGACCATCTGCCTCAACAGTAAAGCCCCAACTGGTCATTGCTATGAGTGACATGCTCACGCACATCATTGACCTCTACAACGTGCACTTATATGTAGTCAACAACAAGGCAAGGAAAATGATGACCACTTTTCTCGATGGGTCGAATGCAAGACCATTTCATGAAAAGATTATAAGATCAGAGTTTTACAATGTCTCCAGCATGATCTTCTTCAATCAGGTATGGGCACTCTATGAAAAAGATATTTTTATATGAAAATAAAGTGTATCAGCGTGAACACAATATTTTAGAACTTTCTTTCACTTTTTTGCCCAGCAGCAGTTTTTGAACAATCATTCACAAGTCTGTCCAAAACTTGAGGTTGCTTGTGGAGATCATTTCTTGCAAAAATTTTGAATACGGACACAAACTTCATTAAAAAAACTTTAAGACCTATAATTAGTTTACTACACATTTCTTATTTCTTGATTTGACATTCTGATTTGAACTTAAATATTTAAACTATATAAAAGATACATACAATTATTTTGAGAATAAGAAGTTTGTTAAAATATCAGGGAAAGTCGTTGCATTTTTTAAAGTTTTATAATATAATCTTTAATATATATTTATTTTTTTTTTTAAAGACTTTCATCTGGACCAATGGAACTAAAATGTTTGTAGAGGAACATGAATCCCCACTGAAAGATTACAGGCATAATGAGATGCTCTTCTTTGAGCCACCATATGCTGGTATTAATGTGTTTCATCCAAGCACTCAACCAACACCTGGTAGGTTCCCTTATTTTTCATACCTTATTTTTTCCTTACATTTATTATGTTTTATTATGTTTCATAAAATACAAGAGTACCTTAAATAACTTACCTTGTTGTCCATTAGATTTCAGTCCATTTTATTGCGGTGTTTTATTTTCTAAAATTCATTTGCTTGCTGCTGATCATATCCAATCAATTTTATTGTAAAACTAAAAAATATAATTTTTTTTTTCCTCTCCACTTCCTTTCCTTAAATTTCTGATTTAAATTTTTATCTGTGGAATAAAAGACGTTTCCCATCAAAATGAAGATCGAATTTTTTTATTTAAGCTTGGGCAAAAGTTTTCTTTTAAATTCATCTTTGCCTGTGAGCACAAAAAGATTTTGTCCCCACTTTTTTAAGTGTATCATAAAATTAAAATATTTTTTTTTAAATCCATTTAATTCCTTAATTTATTTTTGTTCTGTTCTTTTTTTTTTCAGTTCCTTCGAGTGCCCCAGATAATGTTGAGGGCTTGTTTTCAAAGTATAGAGTTGTTGTAAAATGGATGCCTCCACCCATATTGCAATACCAGGGTTAGTAAAGTAGCAATATTAAAAAAAACAAGCCATTAATTCCTTACTTCTTTGATGATCATCTAGATAAAAACTTAAGATTATTCCATTTCAAATGTATTGATATCCTGTGATATATATTTTTTAGGTAAAGGGGCCTGGATGAATTGGACTTATGAGCTCCAGATGACCATGATGGACGATGAGCAGCCCCAAATACATGCCACCTCAAGCCTCAAGTATGTGGTCAGCAACCTAAAGCCTGACACTGAGTACAGAATTCAAGTTAGGGCCATGTCAACAGCTGGCCGTGGGCCATGGTCTAAAGTGTTTATTGGCAGAACTCTTCTTGAAGGTGAGTTGTTAATGCAATTTTTTTCTTATTTGTGACAACAAAACTCAGCCTTTTTTAATCTGGGATTTTAGTATTTTTTAGTTATTATCTCAGTATGCATTATCATTCATTGTATAACTGTCCTTTGAAAACTCTTGACATTAGATCTACTTTTTTTTTGTCCAGATGGCCTAAGTGTCCTAATAGGTTTGCCTGGTGGTGAAATCATTGAGAAAAATATCAGCAGTGACGGCCAGAGGTCAGTTGTCAGCTTCTTTTCAGATTCAACAGGTAATTCTGTCCACCTCTGTACTACGTTTTTTTTTAAAACATGTTTTTTTATTATTTTTAACACATAAATTATATCAAGATTTACTGTTACTAAGTTGTCATAGAGAAACAGTCGGCATTTTTTCATCCATTTTAAACTGCATTTTTATTAAATTGTTATTCCTTGATATTCCATTTAATTTTCCAGATGTGGCATGGCATGAAGGCATAATTTTCTGGGTCACTAAACAAGGGAGACTTGGTGTCTATGACCAAACCACTAGACATAAACGAACTATGTCAGCGGCAGACAGGGCTTACTGTGTAGCATATGACTGGCTTGCAAAAAAAGTCTTTTGGTCTGACCCAAGCCATGTTGCAGTAAGACACACGGTTTTTTTTATAAATCTTTTTTAAACATGCTAAATTAAATAGGCTTTCTTTCAAAAATAATAATATAAGCCTTTGAATTCATTTATGTTTGGATAAAAGTTTTAGACTAAAATATTACCTAATTTGTAACAATTTTATGTTATTGCTGTTATCTTGAAAAAAAAAATTCATAGCAAATTAAAAATAGAAAATCTATTGTAGCATCTTTTAGATTTGAAAAGTAATCATTACATGAAAATAAAACAAAAATGGGACTTTGGAGCATTTGGTAATTATTTAGAAAAAATAAGAAGCGTCCCTAATCGTTTTTTTTTTTAAACTCTGAAAATTCTTTCTAGATTTACAGATCTGACATCAATGGGATTAGCAGTGAGTTCATCCGCAGGACTGCAGCCAGAGATATTGCTATTGATGCTATGAGGGGTCGGCTGTACTGGGCTACCCAGAACTCCATAGAGACAAGCTATCTCAACGGTGATAACCATCAGGAGCTATTTACCATTCCGCCATTTAGTGGGCCCAATGTTATCAGTCTCACATTGGACATGGACTCAGAGAGGGTGAGTTGCCCATCTTTGAGTGGTTTGATGTAGACATCATGCTGTGGAAATATACTGTACATTTTAAGGAGAAAATATCCATTTCATTTTTCATATGTTTATCTTGAGTCTTGTGCCTGAGCAACTTAAGCTGAATCAACAAAGAATGTGTTTTAGAGATAATGTGCAGCTCCAAATTTATGGGAAGTATTTGATTTGCTAAATAAATATGCAAATGCAAACATTTGTTCTCAGTAATAAAAAAAAAAACTTTTAAGATATAGGCCTAATAATAAACTATGTTAATGGTCATTATGGTCTGAAAAAGTAGCTCCCAATAATTCTGAACTGTTTAAACTGCTACAGTTGTCATGATTTGTAACATGTGATATTCCACTTGAAGCCTTCCAAGAGTCCCAAATGCTAACGAGTAACTAAGTTTAATTTGAAAAAGAACCCTGAGCAAAAATATTCTATTCTTATCCTCAGGTTTTCTGGTATGTCAAGGGATCAGACACACAGAGTCTTTTTGTGACCGAGCTCATTCCTGCTGGTTATATTGGACAATTTCCAGCAGCCCCACAAAAAGTTGGAGATTTCAAAAGCATTGCAAGGTGGGAGACATTTTTTTAAAAATTATTTTGTTTTACTCTGTCTAGAGCCTAATAAAGCCACGAGATATTTATTTTCATTAATAAATTTTAAGTTTGATCTGCTAATCAAGATCAAATATTTCCTTACATTCTCATATAGGAGCATAACTAAAAATATCCTTTGATCCCTCAATGTTTTCACCCTGTGAACTCATGTCATTGGTATATTGAAGTTTTCTTTTCTCTGTCAGTTATCGTTTTTTTTTTTTTAAATATGCATTTACTTTACTTTCAGCACATCTGGACTTCAGTATTTTGCAAATCGTCTGTTCTGGTTATCTGAAAAGCATTCTCTGGTTATGGGTGACTCCCAGTGTAACTTCACCGCCACTGTTGGTGAAGCCTCAAACATTACCTCATTTGTTGTGATACAACCTTGTAAGTCGTAGCCCTTCAAAGATTAAGTCTTAAAAATAAATTAAAAATTTGAAGTAAAACAACTGAACAGCAATACTTGTCAAGTTTCTACTGCATCCAAGTTGGTACTGGTATTTGGTACTGTTACACAGTATACTATTTTTAAGGTTTCTCTAAGTTTACTATTTTAAAAGTGTCATTTTGTATACTATTATTTTGTCTTTTAGTATGCCATCTTTCATGTTTCTCTTAATAAACAAAATATAAAATTTGATTTCACTGTCAATAATTTCTTTCTTTTTTTTAAAATATAAATTAGACCAGGCCTGCACAACATGTGGCCCCAGTACCCACTTTGCGACCAGCGTAGTAACGAAATATTCTTTTTTCTTAGTATTTTATTAATAGCTTTCCCCCCTGTCCTATTTTCTTTTTGGCCCACACAAGTCCTTTCCTATTTTCTTTTGGCCCGCCCAAGATTTTCATAAAGTATTACGACCCGCCTTACATTTTGAGTTGTGCAGGCCTGCATTAGACCATTAAAAAAAAATCAATATACGTCAAACATTCTGTAATAAAGTTTTGGTAACTTTTCTTTAATAGGTTACAATGATCATGATGATGTTTGTAGCTGACACCTTTCTGTGAATCTATTTCAGCCAACACCACCAAGAATAATTTGTGGGTGATTCCTAACCAAATAAGATCTGAAGACATCAAGTCAGAAGGTTACTGGTCAAGCTTTAACTTGACCTGGCCAAAGTCGTCAGAAGTCACCCATGGGACGGTTTTTTATAGAGTCATTATTGAAGTTGGCAATACCAATAAACAGCTGGTGAGCCTGTAAGGTTGTTAAGCATCAGGGAAAGAAATTACCATGCTTGTAATATGATAGCTAAGGAAATCCTGGATACCACAAAAACTTATTAATTTATTTGAAGGAGAAAAAAACAACTGATTTGTCTAAAAAAATTTATATCTCATTTTCAGACAACAACAAACCAATGGAGTGAAATGCTTGGCTTGTCACCATATACACAGCTTGTTGTCAGTATCCAACCATACACATATTGGGGCTATGCTGTCCCAACAACAGTGTCAGTCAGGTCACCCATGTCAAGTAAGTCAAAATCATAAAGTTTGTTATTGTTTTAATTTGACAATATTTGAAATGTAACTTAAAAATAAAACATATAATTTTGTAAGCAGATTAAGTTTTTACCAGAGCATTGTTGTATCAAAGCAAGGGTATGTAATCTGCAGTCTTTGAGCTGCATTCCCAATGTAATATAAGCATTTATTATTATGAGGTCTTCATTTGGAATGCAAAAGGAGTCCCTGGACTAAAAATAAGTATTAATGAATCTCCTCTGTCCTAGATAACTATTTGATAATTTACAGTTTATTTTATTATATGTTTAATTTTAGTTAAAACTAAGCAAACAACAACAAAAAAACCAAATGATTCCATAACATAACTCAAACAAGATACACTTTTTAGCAGTGCTTTGGAGCTCAGACCTCTGGAGCAGGTTCTTTTTTCCCAGAGGTGGAGGGGAGCTAGAGCTGTTAAAATTTGTTACTGCTCCAAACTCCAAAATATATAACAAATTAATTTTTTTTTTTTAAATAAAATATATATGGAAGTGTGTCACCTAAACTTTAATTTTTTTTTTTTTTAATTTTTTTTTTTAATTGAGGCATTTTTCTACCTGCTCTACTACCATCTATTTTGCATCTATGCTTCTAACAGCTGTGGCCCCCTCTGATTTTCAGATTTGTTTCCCACTTTTTTACAACTATGTTGCCCCCTCAAAAATATATAACAAATTAATTTTTTTTTTTTAAATAAAATATATATGGAAGTGTGTCACCTAAACTTTAATTTTTTTTTTTTTAATTTTTTTTTTTTAATTGAGGCATTTTTCTACCTGCTCTACTACCATCTATGTTGCATCTATGCTTCTAACAGCTGTGGCCCCCTCTGATTTTCAGATATGTTGCCCACTTTTTTACAACTATGTTGCCCCCACTCTTCTACAAGCTATGTTGCCCCCCTCTTTTACATCTCCGTTGCCTAGTTAATAAGATAGGTTAGTGACAATAATAACCACATTTCTAGAAACACATTTCTAGAAACAGCACCCCCTTCAACCACCCCTCCTCCCTTTTCGGATCCAGAGCGCAGCAGAGTTGACACAAAATTTTTTGGAGTTTTGCCAAAACAAAAGTCTCCTCCTAATCCCTGCTGTTACGCTTATTCTCTCATTATATAGGTATAATAATAGTATAATATAATAAATATAATAGTCTAACATAATATAAATTATACATATAACAGCCAACAAGACCAAACATTTGTACATTGAAATACGTTCTCTTTCCAGAACCCACAGCGCCACTCTCACCAGAGGTGTACATCATCCAACACAACAATGCCACTACCCTACACCAGTCCCTGGCCGCAGACTTCCGTTGGATGAGCCCCGCCCTGACCAATGGGATCATAAGCCATCACATTGTGTACCACTGGATGGGGGATGGTACCGGCGGGGAGAAGACAGAGATTACAGTGAAGAGCAAAGCCCAACATTTTATCCTCAGCCCTCTGGTCAAGAACCAAGTCTACAACTTCAAGGTTTGTTTCACAGGAGTGCATAGGAAACTGTTGAATAGTTTCATCTCAAATTAGTGCTACTGGTTTTGAAAGTTTTCAACTCATCGTTTTATGGAAACATTTATGTTAATTTACTTGTAAGCATGATAATTATGCTAAGGTTTAGACAATGCAAATTATGCATTTGAATCATGAAACTCAATAAATGTCACCTGAAAAACAAAACAAAAACAAAGTCGCAAGTTTTTTTTTCTCAATTTGTTCTCAAACATTTCTATGTACTTTCTCACGTAATTTATTTCTATTGTACCTTCTCAGGTTGTTGCCTGCAACGATGCAGGCTGTGGCCCAGAATCAGTTACAAAAACAGTGGTAACTGATGGTAGGTTGATTTTTTTAAAATAATAAAAAAATTTATCCATATAATTTATTAAAGAAAATATATGCAATCTTCTCTAGAACAATAAGTATTGGTTCTCATCACTTCAGTAGTTGCTTTAGGTTTTTTTTTGTTAATTCATCAAAATCAACAGCAGTCTTCTTTTTTTTTTAAATGGTTTTTCATCTGTCTTTTCTCTTTAACACTTTACGCTCATATTCATTTGATACAATTATTTTGCTCTTAAAAATAATTTTCTTACCTTTCCAGCATTGAACCCTATCCCTTCACTATTAATGGCCACTCCAGCTGGATTAAACCTCACTGAGATGGACAGTGATTTCAACTCTTCTGTTCTACTGCCAGACATCTCACCCTTGGCTGTCACCTTTCTTGCCCAGGAGGACACACGGATATTCTGGTTGGACAAGAGAAATAAACTCTATGAAAACTCAGGGATCCCGTTTGTTGAGGTTTGCTTTGGTTACAAGTTTTATGTGGACAAAAAAAATCTTTGAAATTTTACTAGAATATTTTTCATATTTTACAAAAATTAACTTTTAAGTGAATTTTAGCAATGACTCTCCCACCACTCCTTAACACAAACCCCACCCTCCCCTTTTAAACACACTTTTTTAAAAAATGGCATAATAATTTGATCACAATGGTATTTAAGTTGACTACGTTAAATTAGGTCTAGTTGTTGCTTTGTTGCTTAATTTATGAATTTCTACTTTTACTTTATACCCGGAATGATGTTTACTTATTGCAGCTGCTGACCCTGAATGGCACAGGCAAAGATCTGACCACTGACTGGGTGAGTAGGACCCTGTACTTTGTGGAATCGACTGAAATGTACCGCAGTACCATCACCCAGTTTAGTATTGACAGAGGAGTTTATCAACCAGTGCTTTCTCGCCCAGCTAAAATCTATAACATTGTTGCGGATCCTTACAACAGGTATGGTGTGAATAATATATTTCACTGATTATCTGTTCAATTTGTCCAATTAAACCTGCTTATGAATCTAATTCTCTTCTTAAAATCGTATTATTATTTTTTTTTTTCTTTTTTTTTTTTTTAAAAAAATTATATTTTTTCTCCCCCCCCCCCTCCCCCCTAAACTCGTAAATTTTCAATGAAAAAACTAATCAGTTTAGTACATGAAATATGAAATCAATGTGACTGCTTGTTATTAAGTACAGGTACAAAGAATTGTACTGTTAAGTTTCAATGAAAAAGTTGATCACAATGTTGAAGAAAGATGAATGTAAGTTCTTAAATTTTCATTTGACAAAATGATCATTACATCTTCATAGTGCCCTTGTGTGGATTGAGATTGATTCTCAGGGTGAAAGCCAGATTATGTCAGCAGACATGACATCAGGAGATGTCAAGGCGATTTTGGGGAGTTCTGCTACTAAAATAAGAAGGCGAAAAGCTATGGACACTAAATGCTCGTGTACTGAGTCAATGAACTTTGTATCAGTTTTGGCGATGGGCTACACACGAGTAGGTGGTGCAACAGAAATAGTGTTTGCTGACAGCTTCAGTGGTGTAATCTTTTCTTCTGATCTTAATGGATGCATGTGTTCAGTAATTTTCAAACCATCAGAAGGAAACAGACATGGTAATTCTTGTTTCTACTGTTACCATTTACTGGTTTTTTAAAGTAGTGTTTGTTTTTTTATTGCTTCATTAATAAACAGTAACCAATTTTTGTCTTTCAATTTTCCCAATGTAAATAATTAGTGTCCTAACAAAATAATTTTACATTATGTAGAAGTTAATCTTTGGAGCAAATATAAAAAGGATTGACATACATTTATTTGTTGGTTTTCAAAATTTCAGTTTAAGAAATACATGACATGTATTTTCTGTTTGCCAGGTCTGCCACCCAGCATGCTGGCAGTAGATCACATGAGAGTCACATGGTACAACAAGACCGAGGGAAAACTGTACAGTGTTAATAAGGCAACAGGTCAGGGCTTAATAGAACAAGAAGTAAAGGGCCTTCAAGACATCCTGGCATATGGATCACACTTACAGTTCCTTCCAGGTAAGCCAGGGATAACTGTGCCACCCTCAGATTTTGATTATTTATTTATTGAAAATTTATTGTCAAATGATTTTATAAAAATCCAAATAGTTTTATAAGTTATTTATGTGAAATTATTATTTTTTTAATACTATTTATGCTGCTTAGATCATAATCTACTTTAAATGTTTACACCAACAAAACTGTGTTTGTTTAGATTCCCAGTGCCTAGACCCTGGAGCAATCATATCCACTACACAGGCCATGTATGTGGACAGCTCCAGTGTTTTCCTGAAGCTGTCCGTACCTCAAAGACCAGCTTCTTGTCAGGGCATCAGTGCACCGCAGGACAAGTACACCATATATTATCGCAAGGTCAAGGCCATCAAGCACGGGGCTGCCCCAGAAGATTGCCACTCAGACATTTCTCAGTGTACCAAAATGGTCAGTTTAATATTGTACTATCACTTTTTTGTATTTATCATCATCCAAGCCAGCACTTTTTAAATATGAATTACATTGATTTTGCTTTAGATTTTGTGAGGCAAAATAAATTTATATTAAAGTGTTTGACATTGTTAAAAGTTTAGTTAGCATTAATGCATTTAATTTTTATTTGCAATATTTATATATATATACATATATTATTTTTTAAAGTTTCATAATAATTAATTGATAAATATAAACCATAGATTTCTAATAATTTTAAATTACCTACAAACTGTTCTACTATGTAACGATGATGTATGCTCAGTTTAAAAAAAAAAAATTGTATATGCAAATTTATTTACCTATGGCTTTTCATATTTTTACAGGAGTCATATGCCTCAAACATTCAAATAAAAGATCTTGATCCCCACACTAAGTACTTGTTTCAAGTAGCCATCAGCAACTACTACACAGAGTATCTATCAGTGGCTATGGGACAACCTGTGTTTGTCACTACAAAGTTTGGAGGTTAGCTCTCTTATTCCTTGTAATGTATTACTGTTGTTTGGCTCATTGTTTTTTGTTTTTTTAATTTAAAGGAATGTCCAAGCTTAATATCAGATATTAATGAGACATTGTCAGAAAATTCTTTCGCTGTTAAGTTTACATTAATTGGTTTCTCATGGGGCAAGGGAGTGAAAATATAATTTTAGAAAGGAGTTTGATAAACTTTAATTTAAGTTGACCTCTGAAATAAGAGTTTGATTGTATCTCCGATTATTTTCTTGACAGTTCCGTCAGTAGCCAGAGAACTGAGTGCCGAGCCATGCACACCAGAAAAAATTATTGTCAAATGGCGGCCACCCCTGCAGCTCAATGGGCCATCAGAACTCATCACCTATGTGGTTCAATATTCAACATTTTTAGCAGAGGGCAATGTCCAGCGTGAGACAGAGAACCTTTTTGATAATAAAACCAGTGATGGTTTCATACAGACTGTTTTGAAGGACTTGGAACCTGGACATTTGTATAGCATTAAGGTATGTAAAGATTGCATTTTATTTAGATGGCAAAGAATCTTAGATGACACAGTTTCACTAACAACTTTTTGCACTGATGCTGTAATGATCTTCTGCTCTAGACAAGATTTTAAAGATTCCTTTTTGAACGGATCTTCTTTAATTGTAATCTAAACAGTTTTAATTTTTTTTAATTTCATTTTTAAAAATTATTTCTCTCTAAGGTTTACATGACACACACAATTATACCACATCTCTATAAATCCTTGCAGGTGTTGACCTGTATGGTAAATCGAACCATGTGTAGCAGCTCAGAACCAGTCTCCAATCAGACCTTCAAGACGCCCTCAGACATGAAATTTGTCAGCTCCACACCACATTCCATTTATTTGACCTGGAGGTCACCACCAGACAACAGCATAATACGGCATCATGTTATGTACACTGAGGTCAGTTCATTCAATTTTATTATTCTATAATCTATACATACAAAAAAATGATCTTCACTGCCCAATGGCTCACTTCACATTACAGGGTATTATTTACTTTTACTGTACACAAAATATTTATTTTTACCATACACAACATTTATTATTTTACTATAATCCACATATTTGCACTGAACACATCATATATATTTGTACTGAATAAACCATAATATATTTGAACTGTACTTAATATGAAACTGTTGAAATGACTTTTTTCATTTAAAATTAATATATCACCACTTTTATATTCAAAAAAAAAAAAAAAACAAATTGATGCTTTCATTTTTTTTATATATAACACATATAAGACAAAATAAATAAACCAAAATATATTTGAACTGTACTTAATATGAAACTGTTGAAATGACTTTTTTCATTTAAAATTAATATATCACCACTTTTATATTCAAAAAAAAAAAAAAAGACAAATTGATGCTTTCATTTTTTTTGTCTATGACACATGTAAAGCAAAATAATGTAAATTCCATCTTATTTACTTGACTTTTGTTATAAAGGTCAAACCAGGAGGGCTGAAATGGTTTGAGTCTGGCTTCCTGGGTGTCACAGAAAACCACACAGACTATACAGAGGAGATCACAGGGCTCGAGCCCAACACGTTGTACGCATTCAAGATTAAAGCCAATTACAGGTTCAGGCCTTTTGACATGGCTGTGTACATATGGCCTACTGATGACAACCTGTATACTTATAGGACAAATGGTAGGTTTTTCAGTATTGACAGCTATGACAGAGGGCTATTTTAAACCCATGTTTGCACTTAAATAATTCAGGGTTTAAAAATAACATTTGAAGTTTTATTATTAGAGAAGCTTTGAATTAAGTTATTGTCAGTCTGATGTTGTTGTTGCTGATGCATTGTAAAGAAAAACCTTAAATATGCAATGGGTATCACAAGTCAAAGTATTTTCTATCTATGGAAGGATACAGCCAAACATGTTTTTTCTTCTTATACCTAGTGCTTAAAATGTTTTTAAAAACAAATCATTATGCAACATTAACTTCTTTTGTTTTTTTGTCATCAATAATTCAGTATTTTGCCCAGATCAACCACCTCCTCCAGTTATAATACAACTAAAAACTGGGATGTATGAGGTCAAATGGGAGCAACCTGATGACAACGGGGCATCAATTATCAACTACATTCTTGAACTGAGGTCAGATTCTTTTATATTTCTCCAGTCCTCAACACACTAAATTAAAACTGAGAGATAAAAATGAGATCAAGTGAAAATATTGTTTAAAAATCATGTGATTGTTTATTGCTTATAAAATATTTACATACTAACATGACTTTTTCTTAGAATTTCATTAAAAAAATGTTGTAAAATCATTATGTTAATTTTAACACGTATTTAAAACATCCACAATAAAAAAAATACTCTACTAATAAATAAATATTATTTGCATCATTCCATCTTTGTGAGATGATGGATTAGCTTGTGCTTTATTTGCACCTCCTTGAGTAGCATTTGAGACACCTGATATAGTCACATCTGTCAAAAAAAATCTTTAACTAACAAGGCCGTATTTTTCAATTCTCAGTTCAGCAGATAATCTTAAATGGCAGTCTGCTTACAATGGTTCTGACAAACGCTGGGTTGTCGATTCACTGGGGCTTGATAATGGCAAGCCCTACATTTTCAGAGTTGCAGCGGCCAATTCACAAGGAATGGGACCATACAGTAACAACAGCTCCAGCTTCCTTTTTTCACATGGTATTTGATATTTCTATTTAGAAGAATGTTTCTTTAAAATGTATGAAATTGTTTTTAATAAGCAATTAACTTCAACAAAAATTTTTTTTAAATAAAAATTATCTTCCTTCAGCTGCCAAACCAGCTACCCTCAGCCATCAGGTGATTATTGGAATTGTTGTAGGGGTTCTTGTTTTCCTCATCATCATAGTTGTGGCTGTCATTGTCTTGGGTAAGTTTTAAGTAACTTGATGCCAATATACAGCTATGGTGGATTTTTCGTTACCTGTATTACTATTATAGAACCGTGTCTTTCTATTTTAAATAAAAAAAATGTAATGGTTCAATATTTTATTTACATCAATTTTTTTTATAAAGATTTTTCAAAAATATTCTCTTTAGTTTTTCTGTTATTTATTTCATTCCAATTTCAATTTTTTTAAAGATAAAACATTTAAGAAGCTCAAAAATTAGCAAAGTTCAATAAATTGGTCACTGGTCAATGCTGAATCTAAATAATTCTGCTAGTCTGCGATTCTAAAATTTTTTTACATCTAAACAGATTTTTTTTTAATGGACAATATTGTTACACTTTCAGTTTTTAATTATACAGATTTTTAAAAATTGACTCCTTTTTTAAAAAAATAGCCATTCGAAAGAGACAAGAGAAGATTACCCAGTTTATAATCAGGGGACCTGACACTGAACTTGCAACTCTGCGTGAATTACCCCACACTACATTTCAACAGAGCAACACTTTGTATGCGATTAGGTATGTATGACTCTCATCCTGTTTCATTACTCTCAATTGAAAAAGTAAGATTTTATGGCCATGCAGTTTTAAAAAATTATATTTAGCATTGTCATAGTGGAATTTTGCTAGATTTTGGTCATGGACATTTAAAAGGTGGATATATACATATATAACCTGGTCCATAAATATTCTGACAAAATGATATAGTGAGAAAATTGACATGCTGAGTCACTATCCTTGAATCTACATTATTTAGCGATATCAACTCTGTGGATACAGGAAATAGTTAAGTGTGATTTAAGTTTTATAAAAGCCTACAAGCCTACAAATACTTTGTATTTAATGCCTTGTCTACTTAATTAATATTCACCTGTATCTTCCCACTTCAGTATCAAATGCACAGATGAAGAAATTGCTAAGCTGCCCCATTTCAGTAGAAATCAGTTGGTGCTGACCATGTTTTTAGGAAGTGGTGCCTTTGGAGAGGTTTTTGAGGGATTGGCTAAGAATATCCTAGGTGACAGCAGTGGAGAAACCAAGTGTGCAGTTAAGGTAATGAAACAAAGTGATCATTTTCGTGCAAGTTTACAACATCCTGAGCTGTGGCTTCAATTATATAAATAAATAAAAAAGCTAGGATGATTTTTTTTTCTGCATTCAAAATTTATGTTAATTTCATTAGTCTTAATTTTATAGCATACAATGGCTTGTTTTTTTTTTGTACACTTCAAAAAATTGTGTTCTTATATTTGATAATATACAATGGGCCACTCTTTCAATTACCTAGTCATCTTCTTACTGTTCTTTCAGACCCTGCGGAAAAGTGCATCTGATCACGAGAAAGAGGAATTTCTAAAAGAAGCCTTGCTGATGAAAAACTTTCAGCATGAAAATATTCTGAGACTTCTAGGTGTCTGCCTTGATAATGATCCTCAGTTCATTATCATGGAGCTTATGGAAGGAGGGGATCTATTATCATTCTTGCGTAATTGCAGGGCAACCTCAGTGAGTTTAAATAATTAGTTTATTTTAACTTTTTCATGCATTTTATTATATTAATCTTTGTGTGTTTTTTATGCGTGAACAAAATATTTATTGAGAACACAATCTAGATATAAATTATCGATATTTCAATTGAACTCTTCTTGTCGTGTTTTATTCATATGCAAGCTATGTTATCATATTTTTTTTCTAATCCAGACTAGCCCAGCTAAACTTGTCTTACCTGATTTAGTTAAAATTTGTGTCCATGTGGCCAGGGGCTGTAAATATCTGGAGGACATGCATTTTGTTCATAGGTAAGAAAACAAACTAATGTTTTATTATTTTAAAAAATTACATTCATCCTTTCAACATTTTCAATCAAGTCTTCAGTGAATCTAATGACTTAGATTAATTTTTAATAAGTATTATTATTTGTGCACTCAGCATTCTTAATACATATAAAATCTTTGTTTTGTAAATGCAGAGATTTGGCAGCGAGAAATTGCCTGGTCTCATCTAAGTCTACATCAACCATGACAGTCAAGATTGGAGATTTTGGTCTGGCTAGGGATATCTACAAGAATGATTACTACAGAAAAGAAGGGGAGGGACTTTTGCCAGTCAGGTGGATGTCACCAGAGTCCTTGGTGGATGGGTTTTTTACAACACAGTCTGACATTTGGTAGGCCTTGATTTTTCCACTTCATTTCACTATCATGACTACAATCATACAAATTTTATATATATATATATTTTTTATATACATATTTTATATATATATTTGATGAGTGAAGTGAATTTAAGTTAAAGTTTAAAATATCCCTGAGCTATGTGCATTACTAACATTATCTTTGTATTTCAAAAGTAAAACTATGGGTCCTTTCAAGTCTAGATTTTCTAAAGTTGCCTGTTACCTCGCCACATTTTAGTGATATATATTTTAATAAACATTATTTTTCTTCAGGGCATTTGGTGTACTAATGTGGGAGGTGCTGACTTTAGGGCAACAACCTTATCCAGCCAGAACTAACATTGAAGTCCTTCACTTTGTAAGAGATGGAGGCAAGCTAGAGCGACCAGAGAAATGTACAGATGAAATGTACGTTGATAAATAAATTACGTTTTACAATGCTTTACTTCTGCACATATTATACATAAAGAATTGACTAGCTTAAGGGAAAATATTTGCAAGACGTGTGCACTATCTATGAAATTTTTTTATTTATATTTGGTTTTAGTGGTTGTAGGCCTAAATATATTTATTCAAAGTTGTAAACTTGTAATATTTTTTAGGTTTAATTTGATGCGAAAATGCTGGAGTTTTAACTCAGACCAAAGACCAAGTTTTGCTACTTTACTGGAAAGTTTAGAAATATTCCAAGAAAAGTGCTGTCATATGAGCCCTGAGGACATTGCTCGATTTTCTCCAGCAGTCACAGATGGTGAGTACTTGAGCAAAGCATACTTTCTTTTAAAAATATTTACTTTACAGATCATATTAAGACGTAGTTATGAATTGAATTCTATGAAATTTAAAAATTGTAACACAAATACTGGTCCATCATTTGTCTGCCGTCCCCATTCATGCCCACAGAACATCTACAATTGCTTGACAGAAAAAAATTCATTTGTCTTCTGCATGTTCCGTTCTCCACACGTCAACACTTTCAGGCTTAGTCTGTCGTAAAAGTTTGGATATTTGTTGTGTCTCTTTTGCCAACCCTAAACTGACAGGTTTTTTTTTTTGTTTTTTTTTTTTTTAATTACTGTCTTAAACGTAACTGTTTCTTGTTTAAAAAAGTGTGTGTGTTTATTAGCGTTGTTTTATATATAGATTGTCATATAAAGAAAGGGATAAAAAGTACTGCAGTGACATTATTTGGGGAATTTGAGGAAATAATTTTTCAAGAGCATTTTGGTCCTGTTTTAACCTAATGCCTCAACTAAATATTATATTTGGATTGAAACTTCCCTATTATTAAATTGATTAGTTACTTTAAGTCCAGTGAGAAATTTTGATGTTTTGCATCACATTAAAACTTTCTAACTAAATATCTATGTGTAGTTATGAAGAGGAGCACATTACACAGTATTATCACTTAATATCAACAAGTTCTCAAATTGACATAGATAAAGTGTCACTCAAAAAAAAAAAAAAATTTAGAAAATATAGGCTGAAATTATCCTTTCAAAGGACACAATTTAAATAGTTAACTAAAATGGTATACCCCTGCTGTAATAAACTGCAAAATAGACGTTTCTCAAGATTTTTGTTTGCTATTTGAAATTACTGAGCTAAATATTGCAAGAGCTGAACCAAGAATCAGGAATGTTTAAGAGTTTTTAAAAAAATATTCATTTTAGCAACTCCACCCACCCACCCCCCACCCCCCACCCCTCTAAATTTTGGATTTCCATTTTATTTATTTGTTATTTTATCGACATTAAAAAAATATATTTTGTGTTACTAGTTAAATAGTAATATTTTTTAAAGTAAATAATCCTCTTTGTTGTAGTGGCATGCTGCTGTGCTTCCCCATATGAAATGCTTCCCCAGTAACATGCTTCAAATATGTTACACTTTTACTTTCCTTTCAAACTTTAAAATAAATAAAGTTGATTTTTTGTCTTGTTCAAACAATCCCAAGTGATGACAATCATTTTGAAATTTTGTTTTTTGAAAGTCCGTTTATTTTCCATTTCACTCATTAAAGATCGTTGTTGCCTTCCCCCCCTAACCATTATGAAAGCATCACAAAACTTATTGAGGGACGCAAACTTTTTGCTAAAAGAACAATATCAATCAGAAAGAGGGGTGGGGGACAGCTCCATTTTATTATAAAAGACAAAGCATTATTAGTTTAGTTTTATTGTTAGGAGACTGACTAACTTCCCTTATGATACATAAAATCTATTAAAAATTATATTCCTTGTATTGCAAAAAAAGTCATTAAACTGTTTTGATATAATTAAGCCAAAAATCTATTCCTAATGAAAATTTTTTAATGCTGTTTTTTTCTTAAGTGCTTTAAATTGTCCTTGTTATTTTTGTTGCTAAACTTGTATTTATTTTTAAAGCTTATCGTATGTTGCACATTTACATTATTTATTTCCTCCTTTTTTTTTTTTTTTTTTTTTTTTTTTTTTTTTTTTTTTTTTTTTTTTTTTTTTTTTTTTTTTTTTTTTTTTTTTTTTTTTTTTTTTTTTTTTTTTTTGCATGCTGCATGCTACTTTTTGTTTCTGCTTTTATACCTCCACAGTTGCAATTTTTTTTTTTTTATAATTTTTATTTTTTTTTTTTTTTTTTTTTTTTTTTTTTTTTTTTTTTTTGCATGCTGCATGCTACTTTTTGTTTCTGCTTTTATACCTCCACAGTTGCATCATGCATCAGTCATCAACATAGCCATCGATCACTTCCCCAAGTCCCAGCTTCTTTCCCTTTGCTACACCTGCCCTCTAGTGGTTTCAGTGAATCTCATTATTCTTTACCATGGGAACGTCAATGGGATAATGATTCCCTTTACTCAAAACCATGGGAAATTATTCCAGGAGACAATGGACATTGTGAATCCTCAAGTTATGTAAGCACCTCCTTGCTATCAAATGATATTTACAATAAGTATGGGCTCGAGACCCTACATCTGTACCCAGAGCCTTGCCTGAATGAGGCACCGGGCTCAGAGAGACATCTTTACTGTGCTATTACCCCATCAGAAAATTGTATGTCTGAACGACACCAGAGTAAATTACCGTTAAATTACATTAGAATGAGTCAAGATCTAAATTGCGGTGTTCAAAAACTGCAGCCGGATTCTTCTGGTCAACATCAGAAGAATAATTTTGCAAAAGGAAGAAATAAGAATAAAAAACTGAAGAGACATCACCAAAAGCCACTAAGAAGCGCAGCAAAAACATCTTGTCCTATGTGTGTGGAAGAATCTATGAGTTCATGCAAAAATATCGTTGGACCAGATCATGAGAATCGATTAAATCTTAAACTGCCAAAATCAGGTTTTTTGCTTTCCCAATGTCCTCTATCAAGTCATGTTACTCTGGAAGGACAAAATGGGCAAGACACACTTCCTTTTATTGATTATGACCTCTTGTCTTTACAACATCTAGAAACTGTGACTGAAGAATCACAGGAGTCACATAAAATCATTTTAAGTGCAGCCCATCACTCACAAAGGGCTACATATGATGATACCACCGTTGCCTGCATTCAGTTTCAAAAGTCATTTGCAACAAGCTATATTCCCGGTGAACACTTATTTAATAAAAATACTCTCAGGGGTGGGGCTGAGTTTCTCAAGGGTAACATTAACATTGCGTTCATTGATGAGGCAGCGAACGACGACGGCGACGATCAGATGAGCGACGAGGACGATCTCGAGGAGGAAGAGGCTGTCACGCGGGGTCTGTTCACCCCAGACAACCCAACGGGTGGCTTATTGACCCCGAAGGGCCAAACTTTAACAGGTAGACATGCACTGGTTGGTCTGGGCCACTTAAGTTTATAACTGCTGATATATTATTGATTGCCTTTCAAATTTTAAATCTATTAAAGAAATTATTTTTTTTGTGAAAGAATGTATCAAACAGTTTTATTACAAGTTTTCTTCAACTTATTAAAAGTTACAGGTTGAAACTTTAAAATGTTTAAATTTCAAAGTCACAGACAGATCTTTTCAATCGCCATGACCTAATTCTGAATTATCGTCAACTACCTAATCTGTTTTCTTTTTTTGGGTCAAATTATGTGTAGGCTTATCGATAAATTACAATATTTAAGAATATAATTTTGAATTCAGCAGTTATACTCCAAATGTGTTCCAAAAGTGTTGTCTAACATTGGTGTGTTGTCACGTTTTGAGCTTTTTTTCACAATATGAATTTTAAAACTATTTGGTTCTAGTATTTTCCAAACATTCTTTATTTTTTAACTTTTCTGGTTTACTTGTGATTTCCCCAACCAAGGCCTTCACAGTTTTAACCCAAACGACAGTGTGTTCTTTGTGAGACTAATAAGCTGTTTTTCAGATGGAGAGCTTTGGTACCTTCTTGTGCCAGGTGTAGTGATGAATGTGTAGCGGTATTTGTGATCAACATAACTTTTTAAATGTGATTGCCTCACCTGAATGTAATGAAGGGTTGACGTGACAGTCTTTTTTTACAGATGAGCTAAAGGTGATTCCACTTACACCCTGTAGTTGATCTAACACCATGTGATTTATCTGACATACCATAATGATTATCTGACACCCTTCAATTTATTTGATACTCAATGATTACCAGACAACATACAATTGACCTATCTGACACACAATATCATTAAGAGTTCATTGACAAAGTATACAAGGCTGTATAGTATATTTGGTAGATACATTTTTATATAGATCCTGCATAGACAATCCATGCTTAAATTATTACTATTTCTATGGCTTGTCATTTGAAACTCAGGGCCTTTCTACTTTACTTTGAGTTGGCATGATTATAAAAATTTAATTACCTGCTTAATTAAATAGACGTCATTAAAATGTTTTCTGATCGTTATAGTCTGCTGTTAATCAGAAATACTTAATTTCATTGTTAATTGACATACATAATTTTATATTATAGCGTAAAGATAAGTTTGCATGGATTCTTTTAATGTACCATTAATCAAAGAGAGTTTAACAAATTTTTGTGTGTGTTTATTCTCGACCCTACTCATTCTCTATTGAAGGTGTTGTTTCACTCTTGTGTTAACTATCAATGCCAGCCTTTTTACCCTTTCCTCTCTTGGTAGGGTTGTGTGTGTCTTCTCATTTCAGAAATGTCTTGTTGGTTAGTCTAATATATAAAGAGGGTTGGTGTGTAAAAAGTGGACATATGTGGTGGTTGGGGGGGGGGGGGGGGGGGGGTGTGCGCATTGAAGTTGAAAGTGCATGTCTCCTTCACACCTTATATGGAATCTTTGGCATATGCTGATTAAGATATAAACTTGTATTGTCTGCAATGGCAATATTTAGAAACTATGATTCACTTAATTGATGTATTTGGTTTATACACAAATGATTTGTAGTTCAACTTAAGTTGTTAGAGCTGGTATGGTAATCACATAATGTAATGACAGTGCAAGTGCAGTGGTGTAACAGGTATGGTCACCATATAATGTAATGAAAGTTCAAGTGCAGTGACGTGTTAGTGCAGGTATGGTCATGTCATAATGTAATGACAGTGCAAGTTCAGTGGTGGAAGCAATCATCATGACCCCTTAATTAAGCTGTGTCTGTGTTTATGTTGGCTCTGCCATACAAAAAATTTGTATGTTTCTGAAGCTTATTAAACAATATCTTTTGAAATATTATCTTTTGAAAAAAAATCTTTGTATTGAGTTCTTTGGTCTCTAAGTTAACAAAATATTCATTCTTTAATTCTGCATGGAGTAAATGTACACAATTTAGATGAGCATGAAATGTGTTTCTTGCCAAAAACTGTGCATGCTTCAGTGGAACTAGTTTAATTAAACTGTGTCTGTTCAAGTCTAATACAAAAGTATATTTTAAAGATAACTAACATTTATTTAAATTTTGAATTTAATGTTTCACAAATTTTTATAACAATGTCAAGATTTAGATTATTTTGTAATTCCAAATATGAATCTTCCAATTTTTATATGTCCATTTAAGAATGTCAAGACTAGTGTCGCAGGAAGCTATTTTTCTGTCTTAAAACATTTTAAAGTCAGTGCTCCAATTTTGTCTGTATGGTGTCATTCATAGATTCCCTAATGCCTTTACTTACAGGGGGTGGATCTGTACGGTTGACTCAGTCTGCAAAACAAAAGAGACTGAATGACTTATTAGGCTCTCCTGATGCGCCAGAAAAGGTTTGTCCTAAGAAAAATATTTTCTAAAGTTTATAATTTTGCAATGAATGAAAGTATAACTACAGTTAAATTTTACAAATAATTAAATAATTCTCTAACGTAAACCGGACGCAACAGTTTTCATTTGTTGCTAAGTAATAAATGATTAACTAGTAAAACAAAACACAACTATTTGAATTATGAAGTACTGGTAGTAGTTGTAGTAGTCACTGAAAAGCAGTGTTTTTTCTTTTTAAAAACCACTTGAGGAATGATATAATACATTAAATTTTTATTAATATTAGCACTCTGCTTCAACATTTAATATTGCACATTCATTTCAATTTTTACTTTCAGTTGGTGGTTGACCTCACCAAAATTGGAAGGAAGCGAACACATTCATTAGAATACTCTACAAAACAAGATGCTGACTCCCAGAACCAGTTCCCGGCAGCTGCCAACTATGACCACAATGGATATCTAGAACCACGGGGAGCTAAAGGTGGGCCGGGGTATCTAGAGCTCATCAATTACGCCCCCGAGCTTCGTCACCTTCGTGACGCACAAGGAAACCCACTCACCGAGGGTTCAGCTTTCACCCCGGTCCACATCACTAGAAAGGGTCATCACCCATCTCATGTGAACTATACTTTGCTCACTCCTGACGAAGATGGACATTCTGGAGCCTACGGGCCGGACGGCAGTGATGTTTGTGGTGTGGATGATCCTACTTATTACACAACTCGGCTGCCTTACAGTGACAACTCAGGCCACCCTCAGGGATACATGTCTGTAGAAGAATCTCCAATTTATTCCCCAGTGTGTGATGACCGCCGCCACTATTCCACAGATTCGGCGGGGCGGCAGTTCGGAAACGCACAATACTATCCTCAACTTTCAGGGCAATCTCTGGAGGCCATGTTGTTAAAATCAAACCAGCATAGGAAATATTCTGATCAGGACCTTTATTTCAGCACCAAGCCATACAGACAGCGTCAGTCGTCTTCGTCGAGTTCCACAAATGATCACCGATACGCATCGGTGGAGTGCAACAATAACTACAGTAATCCGGCCAAAATGCTTGGTCAGCCTGGTGGATACAGTAGTGAGAGTGGAGGATCAGGGTATCCCCTGGACAATGGAAGCAGCAGCAATTCTAGACGTAGGCATGGATCTAACCACAGTAACTACCTTTACGCCAAACCCGGTATAGGTTATCCCACCAACGGAAATGTTACACTGACAGCCAAGGGAGATAACAACACCAAGCCGTGTTCTGGAAATGACTCATGGGCCAACAATCTGGATGATGTGTTTTTAGACAATGTCACTGCATCTCAGTGCTCCTCCCAGCCTGATGCAGACGCCTTCAACTACCAGTCCCAGCAGTACCATAGTTCTAGATCAAGGGGCCAGGTGTTTCCTGAGCATGCGACTGCTATACTGGGTTATGAGAGTAACCAAGTCAGTTTGGTGTAAAAATTTGGGTTGTTTGGTTGTTGTTTTTTTTACTTACACTCATAACGTTTATGTAAGACCAACAAAAATGTGCACACAAATTTTACAAATAACTTTTTTTTAACAAAATCTTAATGCCAATTTTATTTGTGGATTATTCATCAAAGTTGAATAGATTTTGTTATCACCAACACTGTCAAATTTATGATTTTTACATATAGATTTTTTTTTTTTAAACTTCTGAAAGACTTTTTATACAAGTTTTTTTTAGGCCCCAAAATGCACTTGTCCAGCAATTTCTTTTCTTTTTTTAATATGTTTATTTAAGCCTGTAAGCGGTGCATGTCTCATAGTCAGACACATTTGTTTATAGTTCTAACTTGGTTCTTCTGTGTTAAATTAAATAAATATTGTACAGATTCAGGTGTTGTTTTTTTGGTCAGTTTTTCCTTGTCTCTACGTATTATGCTAAAAAAAAGTTCACTTCAGATAATGCATGTTTCATTGTGATTCTTTTCCCAAGTGGTGGCTGTAATTTTTTTGGTTGACTCTTCAAAAACAAGAAATGGTTAATGCATGTATATTTCATTGACATTGAATAATAATTATGGGGTTAAATACAATCTGTTGATTTGTTGGCATTTGCTAATGGAATTGAAGAAAAAAAAATATGTTGTGAATTAAAGAAAATTATAAGGAAATAAGGTATTTCCCCATTTTATTTGCCAATCCAATAGCTTATTTGTGTACTAACCATATTTGTAAAACTACAAAGCATAATATTAAATGATATTTGAAACTTTATGTTGGCTCATTAAATAAGTAAATGTTCATAATGTGCATAATTTTAAATATCTTTGTGTTATATTTCAACAAATGAAGAGATATTAAATATTCTGTTACTACTATTATTATTACAAGTACTGAAAGTAAAGAAAGGTAGAACTAATCTGAATATGAAAAGAGAGACTCAAAAAATTTCTATGAGATCAGTGTTTAAAAAGTCACCTACAATTGGTATAAATTATAGTCCTTCCTTTTTTAAAAGAAAGAAAAAATCTGCACTTGAAAACTTTAAACTATTTGAAATCATAAATGTGAATTTTTGAAAAATTATTCCATCTCCTTTTTTTAAAAACCTTATTCTATCTCCTTTTATTTAAACAATTTTTAACAAACCAATAACCAAACCTGGTGCAGTTTAAAAGATATTAGTTCAGAATTTTTTCATATTGAAGATTAAGTTATTCTCTTTCAACAACTCCTTCACAGGATTTATTTTTTTTACATTCTGTGTGCATGTTTAAACATTGTATGTACAATAACATTATGACAACATAATGTTTAATGGAAGAAGACTGGTAGATCACAGTGGATCTAATTACAAAAGAATTTGTTTCATTTTTCTTTTACATTCCTCAATATGCTTTTTGGATTTATTTTCATTTTTTTTTAGTGCTCAGTGTTTGTTTCGACTTTGTGTTGTAGCTAAGACTAAGAGTTTGTTTTCCTTAAAAAAAATTATAATTTAAATATTAATCAACTAAACTTACCGCCATCGTAAATTAAAAAGGATTTTTTTTTACCTTTTAATCATTTAACTTTGTTACAGGATGTAAAACCTTTATGATTGTGCATTTGTTTTTGTTTTTTTGCACTACCTGCATTTCAGGAATTTCAACATCTCAAACCTCAAAGGTTGAGCAAAATATAATAGCCTCTAGCAAAATATAGGATATGATTGGTGAATTTTTATTTAACTCAGCATATTTCTCAACGCAATATTATCCTGCACCAAAACTTAAGCCACAAGTTCATATTTTTGCTCCATGTTACAAAAATGTTATTTCCTTATGAAACCCATGTATTAGGGCAAAAGTAATGAAGCACAATTATCTTACACTAGAGTTGAGGCATTTCTATGTTGATTGCAGCAGACATTTTTTTCCAATGCAGTATTAATTTTAATGTATTGAATTTCCACTATCGCATAGAATTAAAAACCTTTTCTACTCTATATTTAATAGAAAATTACGTTCAGAAGCATATTCATTCCATTTGTAATCTTTCTAGCTAGCTTTCTAAAACTATATAATGGGCTTAATTTTGTTGTTAAAAAGAATCTCAAATATTGTTACAATTTTTTTGTGTATTTTGCTCAGTTTATGGAAATTGTATAATGACTATGATTTAAAAACATATTTTATTACATTGGAATTTTAAATATGCATTTAAATTAGATGTTCAAAGCTATTGTGTACAATTTAATTTTAAAACTCAGCATATTTTAAAAGATTATACAAATCATGCATTTAGATCTACAACTTATGTAGTTTTTTTTTTATATCATTTAAAATTTTAAAATTACAGCACACATTATACACTTGTTCACTTTAATTCTTGATTTTATAAATATATATTACCAAGGTCACAAATAATTTTACTAGCATTTTAAGCAAACATTTATCTTTACTTTTTTACTAACTCAAGTGTTCTGTACTGTAAATATGTATAGATATATAAAAAAACTCATGTAAATTTGAAATTGAAACAAAAAAGCACTATATTGCTTGTCATTCATTCTACAAAGATTTTCAAAAACTACTGATGGTAGTTACGTTCTTTTAAAAAAATTGTTTTATGCTGATGTGAAACTTTGTGATGTGGTTGCCAAATTTAACATTTGTACACTTTGTAACATTATAATGAGGCGCATGCTTCTTTCCTCTAACACTCAATCAAATGTAAATACTTTTTTCTTTTTAAATTTGATAAATTTACTGAGATAATTTTATATTTTTCTAGTCAAAATACTGGAATATGGATCAGAGTATATAGAAATTAATAATACATTTTGGAAATGTTTTAAAGAAAAAAATACGGTACTGAGCATGAGGAACAATGGAGTGAAAAGAAAAAAAATATTTGATTGGAAATTTTTTGGTTAGAGAAATGGCGCAAGTCTTATTTATTAGATTTCTTATCTTTTAAATCCCAAATGGACTTGAATAATTTTATAAATAGTTATCAGCCCAATTCCAGGGTCTTCACTTAAAATTTATAATTATGCAGCTTTCTCTCAAATGAAGACTTTGTGAATGATCTGGGCTAATTTCAACGAAGTTAAATATTGTTGCTCTTTATCTGTAATATTGTTAAATTTCTGTAATACTCTTATGTTATTGGTTTGTCTGGTTTTATTAATTGACGACTAAAACATATTCAATGTTGGTGTTGTCTAGATGAAATAAATTTGTTGTTTCTCGTTACAAGTACAAGATCTTTGTTCATTAGATAAATGAATAAAATAAATGATCGATACTGTGGTAAACTAAATGTATAAAAAAGATTTAATCTAAAGAAAAAAACTTTGTATAAAAGTAAGCCATAGTTCAAAGTTTTACTCATGCAAGACAAATGTAAATGTAGATTATTGTGCATACAAATTCAACTAGAGAAAGTAAGAGTTCAAACATAACACACAATTAAAAAGCTAGACATTCTAATACATAAATAGCTATACATCAGTAACATAAAGGTTATCTTGCTTTCAACTATATTTAAAAGAGCAGTTGAAGCAAACAAAAATAAAGTTATTTTTTAAAATGTTGATAGTCTCACCCAGAAGGAAAATTGTATGTAAGAAATATATTTTTTTTAAATTCCCTTTCTAAATATTTCAGTTTTTGAAATGTGCATTAATAGATCCCATAATAATGACAGTAAGCTAAGCATGTGCACATAAGGCATTTTTTAACATACATTCATTGACAAGGGAAAAGGGAAAACACTAAATTATGCTGTCAGTCAAGTTGGAGTGCCTTCAAAATAAGAATGGTGGCAAAGATTAAATATTTGAATACAACATAGTTTAAAAGCTATACTTTTTATTTAAATAAAAAATAAAACACTGATGATTTAAAGTGAATGAACTCATTCATTGCCCACAATAATGAACCGATTTTCTTTAAAAAAAAAAAAATTTGCACATTGTTAACAATGACTTACTGTAGATACTCGTCCTAAAGCCTATTCGTTCATGAGCCAGTCACAGTTTGTGTAGGAAAAGCCTGAAAAGTGTATAACTGGACCCAATAAGATCATATGCCAGTGTAAGCAAAATGATACCAAACGAAATGCAGATGAAGGAACAAAGGCTAGCCTTAAATAATCTGTAAATGACTTTTATTATTTACTTATTATAAGATTGGGCGAACTGCCATCAACTTCCAATAACTCTGTTTTATTAACACTAAAAGCTTCTGGTAGTATTCTAATCTTGCGGAGCATTGGGTAAAGTAGAATTTCTATGATATACAATAATTACATTATAACATGGACTTGGAGAAAATTATTTTAAAAATTCCTATTCCTACCACCCCTGATATATTTGTTGTTTTTTTTAAAAGTCGGCTTTAGGGCAAGAATAAACTGTAATGAGAAGTATTAATAGATGTAATGTACAATAAAAACATGAAAGGATTTGATCATTTAACAGCAAACAAACTGAAAAAAACTATATTGAACTTTCATTAAAAACAAACCATGCACCACATTTGAACAGTTTCAGAAAATGAATCATGCCATGATATACAGATAATAAATAGATTACTGACAGCTTTACTTACATATTTAAGCTTTAAATAGTTCAGATCCTTATAATAAAATTAGCACCAATAAAAACATTAGCATCAAGCTGGTCATATCAGAATACATAAACAGATTCACAGCCTATTTATAAAAAGAGAACTTGAATTTCTTTTTTCTTAGTCTAAAAAGAAACAGGAAAAGTAAAGGTGAACAACAGTTCAACATGAATAAATACCAAGAGTGGTTCTCAAATGCCCTGTAGTTGCCACAACTCAGACTCAAATGTAAAGAAGTGGTGACTACTAGTCTTTCACAACACACTGACACAGTTAGCGGAAAATTTCCAGTGATCTACTGTAAAAATATATAAATAAAGACACCAAAAGTTCTTTTTGTTAATTTTCATTAGACTCACACCATAGCTTTAGGATTTACATTAAAATAAATGGCAAGTTATGAAAGATGATCAACTGGACGATTGTTGATTTTCAAATCCAGATAACTAAGGGCCACTGGTCTTTACAACAGCAACCTAAAAGATTTGCCACTATGACCAAATTTGACACTTAATAAGATAATCTCAGGCTTGGCTGGGCAGCATTAGTCATTAAGAAACTAGACAAGGCAAATGTCTATATTTTATTATATGGAGTGCACATACTTTAAAATATTTTATAAAATGAAAAGGCAGTTTACTGCTAGCTTGGTCACACAAATATTCCATTTTAGTCAACCTTAAAAGTACTATGTTGTTAACAGTACTAAAGGACAGCCTATTCAGTTAAGCTTGAGGAATTATTTAATTGTATACCAAGTATTAAGGCACAATAAAGGCTTTCTAAATATTTCATACATGACAAAAATCGTATGGAAATCCTTCATAAAATTTCCTGGTTTCCTATCCCTTTTATTAAAAAAAAAAATATATGTAATTTTATATAGCCATTAATAAACAATGGCATTATTATTTATTTGAAGTGCCACAAGGAAAAATCACCCAAACAATAAAAAAATCATATTTATTCATATAAATTGGTATGTTGAGCCAATAAAGACTTTGTTAATATTGTCATTGATGGAACTATTTAAATACATATGCTTTAGATAGAAAAATGAAAAGAAGTAGATACTTTATGCAAGTGTTATTAATTCGGTTCCCTTAAATTTTTCTTTATCAATTTAAAAAGCCAAACACTTGAGATCTTTTCATCAGAAGATAATTGACCATATGTGAGTGATGTCTAAAGTGATGTTCAAATTAAAACTGAATTGATAGCAATAAATAATGACATTTGGGCATGGATAAGATCCTGACTTATCTCTCACTCTCTGCCAAAAATAAAATGTGCTGCTGTAATGACTGACAAGAATACAGTGATGGAACTGGTGATGCTGTTGGACCCAGAACGAACTTCGTAAAGACCACAACTGTAAGCCGTTGAGTACTCACAATTTAACACCTTCCTGTTAAGAAGGAAAAAAAAATTACCATTTAAAAGTGTATTTCTTCTGTGAAAAAAAAATAGAATTTGTAAAAATCGACCCAAAATTAATTAATATTATTTTTAAATAATGTCATTTTGAAACAAATTTTATTTCAATTCACACATGAAGCCATAACCACTTGATGTCATATATGAGATTATCCAATGCCTGAACTATACACCCTTCACTGAGCCTTTATACTCACTTGATGTCATATATGAGATTATCCAATGCCTGAACAATGCGCCCTTCATTGAGCCTATCTCCAACCTTGTGTCTGAGAAGCGCACGGTAGTAAGGACTCAGCTTCTGGTTAGCAGTAGATCCCCCGTAGATGGCCAGCTGAGTGCATTAAACAAAACAAAATTATTAAAGCAAAGGTACAATAACATGGCATTTATTATCTTACATAACTAAAATCTTTCATTCTTCTTATTGTTGGGGGTGGAGGAGGGAGTTAAAAACACCATCAGAGATACCAAGTTAACTTTTTACCTGACCTGAAAGCCCAAAACAATCAAAATTAGCAGAATGCCTGTGTTTTTGTCGGTACTTCAGTGTGCATACTTTGTAAAATATTTAAAAGAATTTTTTTTTAAATTCTGAATGTTTTAGTAAATTAAAGTGTTGAGCAACTTCTCTTCTTGAATTTGGTAAAACTAAAAATGACTAACCACTTTGTCCTCTTCGGAATAGAATATGACAATATCTTCTTCACAGCGACCCATGTTCCACTTGCCATTCCCGAGTCTGTGTGCGAAGAGCTGGGCTTGGTCTTCTGGTGTGTTAAGACGGCCATCTGTGCTAAAAGTCAGAGAGAGCGAGAGAGAAAATAAGCAGTGGTATTGTGAACTGCACCACCTTTTTAAATAAAGCATAAAATTAAAAAAAAATCAAAATTTATATTCACATATAGGCTTTAGTTATTTCCCTCTTTATAAAAAAACTTAGATGGTAGATTGAAAACACTTGTTACTCAATATCTTATCTTAACAAGAAAAGTGATAAAAGTAAAAGTGAAGAAATTTCACTGGAACACCAACGCTCACTTTGTTTGAAGGGCCATACGTCTGACAAGGGCAACACCAATTCGATATCCTACAGCTCCTCTCTCATTTTCACAATAGTAAGTGCTGCAAGGACATGATGTGCTATTGTAGGCGGCATCCTTTAGATGCCAGTTCATGCTATGGACTGAAAGAGTATCATAGTCATTACCAGAGTAACATCTTTAAATAGAGTAAGCCATAAAACGTTCTTAAAAATATTTTTTTTAAATAAGAAGGTATGTCTGTTACGGTAGAAGCTTGCCTTGTTTACATCATGTTAAAGTCATGTTTCTCGTGCCTGAACTCTGGGTGACCCCAAGTTTGGCAAAATGATGGGTGTGGCCTAATTATAAATGGTGTCCCTTGACCTTGACTATAAGTAAACATAGCCTATAATCGAATTCTGTGGAACTTACAAGAAGGCCCTAGATACAGAAACAATGTGTAACCCCTTTCTGGAAAATTCTCTATGAAAGACAGTACATAAGCTGTCCGACAGAGGGACCAGGGAGACTGCAAGACAAAAATTGAGACAGAGATTGCACTTACGATACGAGTCGAGAGCAAGAATAATAGATTGACATAATTTACTGATCGTAGATTTGTATATTCTATTTATCATATGTATGTGCACCTTCTCAATATTGTACCGGTACCAGTTCATTGCTGTAATGTAAGTGAATAGCCTTTATTTTATTCTATTTGTTTTTGCATTGTAAAGTGAACTTAATAAATTATTATATGTAATTATCACTAGTTTGAGTATCGTTCTTTATTACTGTATTTAATTAATGTTATCGTCCTTTGTTATGTACTGTTTGTCAAGAGCCATATAGTTAATAAGAGATTAAATTCTCTACACATTATAATGATACGTAACAACGTTAATGTCATTTAAAACTTAAGGTATGTTCCCAATGCAATTATGTTACTTGGATTTTCAACTTTCTGTGATCATGTGCTACTCACTGCAACTGCAACAAAAACTGGGCCAACAAGTTTCATTATCACAAGTTTCTTTAGCGTACCTTTATATTGAAAGCTGGCAATACACAGAAACACTCCTGTCATTTTTTTACGATGTGTGTGCATTATCAGCTGACAGGTTAGTAGCAGAGCAACCAGAGTGGTCACACACAAAAAACATGATGAATTTAATATCAGCTGACTTTGTTTAAAAATTTTCAATTATTAGTTGTATTTGATATTAGCTATAATTGTAGTTCGAAAATTAAAATTTGTGAAATGAATTTCAAGTTTGATTAAATTGGGGTGTGCAAGACAAGAAAAGATTTTTAGAGAACCAATGTCTTGTTTTTTAAAAAAAAGGAATTAAATTAAGAAATGTTTTTTTTAAATTTACATTTTAATTATCCCTTGCATGGGTGGTTATTAATAAAGGTGAATGTACCGTTAGATGTATGCTTAAATGGCAACATAATTAAATGTTACTTATGTTTATTAAGATCATTTTAGGGCATTATTTACTTCTACTACTAAACTAAAATTAAACAAATAAATAAATGATTACCACAAATTTCTTAGAATACTAGCTATAGCCCACCAAACAATGTGCCAACTTCCCTTCTACTAAGTTACTCGATAAAATATGCATTTAAAATTCAAGTAATGCACTTTATGAGATTCCCAACTGTAAAACGAAAACAAAATATTACACACCAAATGCACTTGGGATTCAGAAGTTATCAGTATTTTATTTAGTGAAATCAGGGCCATCTTGTAGGGTTAGTGACACTTACATCAAAAAATTATGTATCTTGATGTTTTAGCCACAGATTTATTTCTGACAATTCTAACATTAAGAGCCAAGCAAATGCACAAAAGGAAACTATTACTAATACTAATATCACTGACATCTTTCAAAACTTACTTTTATCACCAATAATTTTGTTGGGATCACAAATATAAGCAGGTTCATCTGTGTTAAGTCCACACAATCTTGGTTCTGACAGTGGATTATACATATCATCCGGTAACCATTCTAGTTTTGTAGACTGGCCACAAATGATGTCTGCCTCCAGCACAAAGAGTGCTAACATAAGAAGGGGAGCCAACATTGTATTACTTTCCTGGAAGATATTCAAGTATGTTTTATTTTTAAAAATCAATGTGGTGTCATTATTTTTACAAATGCATTTAAAAACTTGTAACTAGACAATTTGATTTTTTTTTTTTAAATTATGAAGCTTATTTTTTTCAACAATAAATAACATAATACTTATTTAACAATACTAAAACTTGTTTTAAAATTAGAGAAATATTTGTTCATAGATAAAAAGGCTAATTATTTATGGATGAAGCAGTAAGCTTACGACTAGATTCAATTTAATATATGCTGTATTGATGATAGGGCTTACATAATATTGCCTATGTTATATTGGATATACAGTAAAAGTAAAACAGCTTAAATGTAAAAAAAAAAATCCAAATTTTCATTAACTTTTTTGTTTTGTTTCGATTAATTTGTATTATTTAAAACATCTGTTAAGTGAATATAACAAATACACATATATAAATTCTTTCTGTGGCTATCATAAAGGAAACCCAACTCTAGAAAAACATGTATTCTCTACAGGAATAAAAAAACATGTAGATAAACTGTACTGGCTTTGCGGTCAACAGATAATTTCCAAAAATTTTTATTGGCCAGAAGCCACCCATAAACAAAACAAAGTAACGCATCCAGTGTGTGTGTGTGGTAGTTGGAAAAGGGGGGAGGGGGAGTTTGTCATAAATTTGTGACGAAATGTGTCTATTTTATGTTACAATTCTGTGATGGAAAGGGGGGGGGGGGGGGGGTTTTTTTGAAATCTGCAAAAAAGGGGGGGGGGGGGGTTGGAAATGTTTGACAGTTGTTGACAAGGGGGAGTTTAGATTAGCTGACGTCAATAATCATGTTCTTTCTATTAGAATTTTAATCTTAAAAATTGACTTGTACTTACATTATTTTAAACAATTTAATGAGTGTTTAGGCTTTTAACAATATAAGAGTTATTTAATATGTGTCTGTCTGTGCAATGCAGATGGTTGGTCAGACTGTTAGCAATCATTTTTAGTGCAAGAGAAGTCAAAAGTTGGTATCTCTTTACCTGTCATTTTTCTCTTCATCCGCTCCCTAGAATGATTAACACATCATTGTACACGGTGCTCAATTTAAATAAAACACCAACTCATCAGTGTTCAATAACAACTATACCAACTCAAAGACAGAGAGAGCTTATGGCAATTATTGCTCACACCGACAATACTTCTATTTTTAAGTGCTGAATGTTTATATAAGAATGATGTTGACTTCTCCTTCTTCTTCTATATATTAAGGGCCCACGATCAAGTTATTGATCATTTTGGCTCCTATGCATGTAGAGGGGATTTGCAATGTTTCTGTGCCTGGTGCTGATGAGGATATTTCAATGATTACAAGTGCTACTTTGTGAAGGAATCATGCAATGGGGGTTGGAAGGCTTGAGGCAATAGACGCAAATGTGTCTAGTGTTGTCGTCTCAACTGTCTCTTTTGAAAGCTTGTTCCAGTCCCTGATTGTCTTGGGCAGGAATGAGCAGTTCCTATACTGACTTCTTGTCTGGTGTATCAGTTCCCCAAGATGAAAATGATAAATCAACTACAATACACTATGCCCCATCAGGGGCGTGATTTCAGGTTTTTTCCAGGGGAAGGGGGTGGGCAAAACCAATACTTGGTCGGCTTATTAAGTTGTTTATTACTGGAAGCGCAACAGTACACAGCTATACTGACAATAATAATATTTATAATTCCACAAACAATGATATTTAGTCCATAAAAAGGTTGTTTCTGCATTATAAAACTTGAATGTAAAAACTTTTAACCTATTGACAATTGATTAACAAGCTAAACCTGTACTGTAATAAAATAATTTCAGCACAGAGTAAAATGTATTTATAAATGTATTTAATTTATATTATAATTCATTATTTTTATATATATATTTTTTGGGGGGGAGGGGGGGTATGAAAT
>CAXITT010000197.1:459928-535031 GCA_964033795.1 Lymnaea stagnalis
TTTTTTGGGGGGGGGGGGGGTTAAGTGGGGGCGGGGCAGGGCACCATGTTCATGTTTTACCCCTGGCGAGACCAAACTAACAAGATCAACGGGTACTACAACGCAAAATGTCAATGAACTTATAGTTATATATAATTATCACATTTGTTTGCATGATACTTGCAACTGTTATTTTGTTCGATATATAAATCAGAGTAGATCATCTTATTTATGGCCAAGAAAGGGCCGGGTGAACGGGGCACTCACCTCGAGAGGGGGGGGGGGGCAAAAAAAAACGTCTTTAGGTAGGTGCTTAATAGTGAATTAAACCTAAACAATACAATTCCATGTACTATGGCTACTATGTACTTCACAAAGACGTGAGGCATCAAAATCGTCTTTTGACTGGTCCGCCCTGGGCGCCACTTTTTCTATAATATATCGGTGGGCTCCATTTTCAGGCTTTACCCAGGCCGCTGCTCTTCCTCGGCACGGCCCAGGGTCATGTTATTATTGTTATGAACTTGACTAATGTGAGTTTTGAAAAAGGCGTGGCTTTTTTTCGGTTCACACGTTAAAATTTTCGTCAAATTTCTATTTGAACGCACTATACTCTATAGTAAAACAAAATGATGTGTTCAAAAAGAGATTTGAAGCGAAATTTTATTGTAAAAAACAGAAAAAAAGTTTCGACCAAATTTCCGTTCGATCAAATTACCGTCGATCAATTGACCGTCGACGAAATTTCTTTCGATCAAATTTCCGGATATGGTATCTCCTGAATGTGTTGTTCATGATACCTCTCGCTAGGAGCGCTAGTATGCTGTTGCGAAGCCTTGTTTAATGTATAGCCTTGCCGAGATCACAGGAGTTTTCAAAGTATGATCTTTATTGTCCATCTTTGCAGACCAGCTTACTTGATCGAATTTGCAAAGTATGTCGCTTAAAGTTTGCCTCACAAACAATGTTGAAGAAACATGCAGCACAACACATAGCTCGGGCTCGGGAGAATGTGCCAACTCAAACTGTTCCAGAATCAACTCAGATAAAACGCATCAGTCCTTTGAGAATCGCTGCTAGAAGGCAAAGAGAACTCATGGCAGTTATTGCCAGAAGAGAAAATGCACATTCAGAGGATGTTGAGTGGCTAGATGAGGATGAAGTTGATTTGTCAGCAATTATACTTCCAGAAAACGATAATGGTGAAAGATTGACGCCAGTCGTAACTATGGATGAACGCTTCACTTCACCATGGATAGATGATGTCCAGTGAATATTTTTAAATTAAACATTAAACAGGCCCATAGTAAACAGATTCAATATAGCACACGAGTTTGTCACATAATTTGTCAATCTAGTCTTCCTTTAGTCAAATTGTTTTGTTTCCTTTTTATTATTTAATCACTGGGTGAGGTCAAGTTTCGCTAATCTACTTCTTATCCTGTGTAAAAAGATTGCAAAGTCTGAAATTATCTAAAACTTGACCTCACCTTTTATAAACGAACAAGCAGCAGATAAATGATGTGTATTATATAATGGTCAAGTCTAATTTTTGCAATTTTTGTTTTAGAATTCAATCTAGATTGAGTTACTGCTTCAATGAATAACTCTGATAACTGTTGACAATTAACTATTCTACCATTAGTCATTTTAATAATGTTATAGTTCTTTTAAGTGGAAATTTTATATTTCAATACAGTTTAATAAAGACGTGTGCTTTAGATTAAATTTTAATTAGGTGTTAATTTTTATAAAAAAAATTGTTCGAAAGTGTGATGTAGTTGGGGGGGGGGGGGGGGGCGGAGTTTGGGGGCGGTGTGACAGTTTGTGACGGGAGGAGGGGGGGGGGTAAAAATGGTCAAAAATAGCGTGACGTACTTTAAGGACGGCCCCGTGGCTGCCAATCCACTTGAAAAAAAATATTTAAGAACTATTAGAACTATTAAGGCTGCAATGGAGCCACAAATGATGACAGCTTCTGATCTATTTCGACAGCACAAGGGGAGAGCACAGCAAATACAACCATCATAATAATAGATTTTAAGATTTTGTTTCTTTAAACGCAGTATTACACATATGGGAATTCCTAAGACTCAGCGAAGCTGAAATTCACGAACATATAATCATTAGAATGTTCAGTTGTTGTGATTAGACACTGTTGTAACTGATCTCAATAAGAAATTATGAAGGAATATGATCATTTCAATACAAAATATTTATAAGTAACAAATTTCTAATAAGAACAAAATAATGGAGCAAGATGTGTCCAGGCTTGTAAAGAAAAGACAGGACAATTAAACGGACATTTCAGCGAGATGTCTTCTTCAGATGTCTTTTCTTTTGAAGCTTAAATATATTTTGTTCCATTATTTATTTCTCCACACAGCTTGAACGCAATCCCCGATATATTATCTTTAATAAGAGAGACTTGTACATCAAAAAAAAAAAAAAAATTAAATAAATAAAATATCCAACTAAAAAAGTTAAATTGGAGCTAGATTAATTCTATTCTATTCTGATGATAACAGCAAAGGCTACTCATTATTTTCAGAAATTTTAATCATAAGATGCAAACAGAAAACTTGAGTAAAAAATATCCTCACTGGATATTGATGAAGATGTGATGAAGTTGGAAGTACTTGGCTATCTAGGCTCAAAACATGGTACTGTAGTTTTACCAGCTAATCAATAGCTGGCATGGAAAAAATGGTCTTAGCCATGAGTTGGTTACATGATTATATATATATTGCAATAACATAATGCCAGTAAAGTGACCTATTCGGTCTGTATGTCATTATTAGGGCTTGGAAGATGGGTGATTGTTTTAAAGCAAAAATATTAATAAAACTCATGTAGGTCTAGTTTATGTGACTTTAAACTGTAAATTTTTAAGTAACTGCAGGTGTTGATTTGATCACGCATTATACCATAATCAATCAATTCATACAATTATTGTTCTTCATTATACCATAATCAATCAATTCATACAATTATTGTTCTTCATTATACCATAATCAATCAATTCATACAATTATTGTTGTTTTTCATGATGTATTTTATAACAAAATCAAATGGAGGAGAGAATATGCTTTTTTTAAGGTGTTAGTTATGCTGCCCAATTGAAAGATTGTAAAGCAGAGGCAAAAATACACCCTCGATGAGCAAATCCAGAGGTTAAAAAACACCAAGATCCCATGATAGTGGTGGTGTTCACAATGAGCTCAAAGCTGTTGCTAGTTCTTTCATGACACTACATTGGTGTGGCAATATTTCATTGAGCAACAGGTTTGAATATTTTAATGTGTGAAGTGAATGTGCTTATAAGTTTCTGATCATGTTAGTATATTATTTAAATTTGTTTAAGTTTCCTTGAACATAACCAATAATTTATGGACACAACGTGTGCAATTTTCAATGCATTTAATTAATAGTTATGTTTATTTCAATGTAATCAAACATTGGTGAGATATATAAAAATCTCTGTTGCAATGGAAGAAATTTTCCATTTAAAAAAAAAATCTCCAATCAATACAAATGTTTACATTTTAGAGCCTCTTTATTTGTCATATTTCCACTTCCTTATGGGTACACAGCCATTTAGAATAAGCAAATAATTGTGAGTTTCAAACGTGAGCATATGATTTTTCAATATGAAAAATAATGGCCTTGCTGTTGGACAATCAAAACAGGTCTCGACACAACGGACAAGAAGATTTCTGACTTGTGTTGAACCATTTGTACTGTGGAAGGAAATACAATGTCAAGTTATTAATTAGAAATGTGCTTCATCCAGTGGAACCTTAATAACTAATTACTGACAGTGCGCATTTATTAAGAAATATGTTCCATCACCATGTTAAAAAAAATATTAACATCTGCCTACTTTATTAATTTTTTTGTTGTTGCTTATTGCGTTCTTTAAAAAATAATATAATTTATTTCCTCACAATTATAATTATTAAAGATTCTCTGAGGAGCTTTGTTTGTTTGTTTTGTTTTAAAAAAATATATTTATTCCAATTTTCGCTCTCTAGGTAATCAATATTATTATAGAATTGATTAAAGATCTCCTAATGATGTCAACAATAGGAATTGGGTCTATTGGGAATGCAGAAAAGAAAGAAGAATTACCAAACAGGCTGAATGAAACTTCTTTTTACACGTCCTGCAGGTGAGTTTAGGCAGCTGGAATGTTGTCCCATGAATGACAGAGAAGCAGATCATGCAGTCTTCAATGCCCTCAAACTTCTTGTCTATGTTTCCTTTCCACAGCCGCAAGCCTTCGACAATGCTCCCATTCTACAGTATGAAAAAGAGGGAAGAAGTACAAAATTAGAAAAAATTGAAATAAGGATAATTATTAATCTATTACCGGTATCCTTAATCCATTCCTTATATCTTAACCATTACAGCAGCAGTCTGAGCCACTAATTATATATGAATAAACATGAACATGTGTTTAATTCAAGAATATAACATATTTTTTTGCTCTCATTGGGTTCTATAGTTTAACTTTTCTACTAAAAATTCCAACCTGATGTTGAAGGAAAATATTGAGTTGCAGCAACCAACGATCCCATTGTGCTTGGGAGACACCAACTCTCTTGTCACATGTGACATCTAGCTTTCCTAGGGGATAGTTCTCTGGCAACACTATGCTCATGTTAATAGTTACTTCTGCCATCTGATATGTGGCAGAAACTTCTCTGGCAGCAGGTCTTCCTCGGATCTGCAAATAGAGGGAGCCTTACAAAAAAAATTTCCTGATTTGTTGTACAATTTTTTATAATGATAAACTGTATGCATGAGATAGCAATTCTTTGAGACTTTTAGAAAAAAATGGGTACAATGCTAATCCGAAAAAAAGGAACACACTAACATTTTACCCCATCTTTCTACAAATGTTCATGTAAGGCTTCATATAGGCTTACTTATACTTAGATATCTCAAATCTTGCTATATACAAGTGCTATATACAAGTGTAGGTCTTGCCTCATACTTGGATATCTCAAATCTTGATATATTCGAGTGTAGGTCTTGACATAGGTTTCCTTACACTTATCTCAAATATTGCTAAATACAAGTGTAGGTCTTGACATAAGTTTCCTTATACTTAAAAATCTCATATCTTGCTATCACATAACCATATATTAATTTGTGAAAATTAAACAACGGATAAGTTTAAATTAGACTAGAAGACAAAATACAAATTTAAGACTTTCGGATAAAGCCTTCATCGGTAAAACTGAAATACAAACTGAATTTGGATTCATGCAATTTATAAGTGGCAAGAGAGATAGCTCATCACAACCCAATTGGTGTCTAACCTCGTTTTTAGCCATGAGCTCTTAGCTAAAATAAGCCAATACCGGTACCAACTGTTTACAGAATATTGATTACTTTAACCTGTGCATTGCTAGTCAAATTTTTATAAGGAACATATGATTTATTTAAAACTTGATGTATCAGATAATTTGGAATATACTGAGTGAATATTTAACAATATTCACATGAGTAATATTTTCCCCTTGAGTTTGATACTGGTTCCTATGAATAGCACAATGTTTACATTCAACAACTTACAGTAATATCAGCCATGCCATTTTCTGTACCCTGGGCTGAGGTGATTTGCTGCCTAATGAGGCCACTACTAATATACTGAGTGGTGAACCTGAGGGGGTAAAAAGAATCACTAAATTTGTTAGTCATTAGATGTAAAATGACATTCCCCATTATTTCCTCACAATTGGCACTCCCGATTAGTTGTACAATAATGAAGCTTTGTAATGTCCTGAAAATGTAAATTAAATTAAATTTATAATTTGTCATTTCCAATAGAAATTAATAGTCAAAACCCCAGAAAGCTAAAATAATATAATTTTTGTTAACGCTTAAAAAAATATTTGTGGCACCTAGTGACCAAATGTGTACTTTTCCTCAATGTCATCGAATTTGTTAAAACTGATAACTAAGCACATGATATTTCATCATTATTTCAGGGGAGAATAAGTGCAGTTGATCGTGCAAACAATATGTAAAAAAAAAATAATAATAATGTTTTACCTGTCAATAAAATTGGATGCTTTTCTATCCTGGTCTACCCACCAAGACCTGACAAGGGCTGGAAGGATCTCAAGACATTGACGATAAACTGACAAAGCCAAGTAGCCCAGCTCAAAATCATTGCCTTTATCTGAGACAAGGAGCAAAATTGATATTCATATAAAAGGTTCATTTTCACTTAAATGGACTTATTTTATATTACTAAACTAATATTAATATTATGCATAAAATTAAATCAATAAAAATTGCATAAAATTATCTCTCACTTATTTAGTTAAAATTTGAAATATATATTTTTTTTTTTTTACTAAAGCTAAAAAAGAGGAAAGAAAAGAAATAAAATAAAAAATTAACTTTTGTATAGAAAGTTAAAATATGAAATTATAATTTTTAAAAAAGAAGGGGAGAAAAAAAAGAGGAAAATCTGAGTTTACTATTTATGTCAAGCTGGTAATCCAGATCCAAGATGGAAGACGAGGGATGTTGTGGCATGAGTCTAAATAAATGATCCAGCAGATGGCTGACAGAGTTATTGATCTTGAAATACTGAGCATATTTGGCCCTCATCTGTAAATGATTTAAAATATATATTAAATTAATCATCTGAAAAATTACTAGCAGAAAAGCAAGAAGAATGTAGGATTCTTTTTGTCATTGAGGCTAAAACTTTTTTAGACAATAAGGGGGCGATTTTCATTCAGGCTTATCAAATAGGTACTAAGAAATACAGAAAGATATCAAGAAAAATTATAATTTAAGGCTGAATTTGTTTGTATACAAGGGGTAAACATGTTGCCGCATTAAAATAAATTTAAGGCAAACATTGTTTACACAAAATCGTCTGTACACTAAACTGTACCTGATTGCCAGAGGACCTAAAAAGGTGCAGCAGCAGTCTCCAGGCTAACAAATATCCCATGGCCTGTGCATGCTCCTCTGTGTCACTGTCCATAAGAATGTGGTCGTCAATCTGCACAACCTTCAGACAGTTCAGGAAGTGCCCAGCCGATTCAACCTGTTCTATTAAAGCTTCAGGTGGAGCCCTAGATTAAGTGTAAATTTGGTAAATAAATTCATAATATTTAGAGGAGAGTAATTTTTTTGTTAAATTGTACATTGTTTTCTCTTATGTTTTATCAAATAAAGGGAATTTTCAAATATATAGGCAATGTTACCACACAGCTAACTTCTATGTAGATTGAAGAAAAAAAATAAATTTACATGCCTTATTTCTTCTTCTTGTTTGTTGTCACTCTCTTGGCTCTCTTCATATTTTGGGATCTCTTCCATAATTCTTGATGAAAAAAAAAAACATCATAAAATATCTAATTACATTCTTGTCAATTTTTTTTCTCAACAAATTAAGCTACCGGTACATGCTATAATCAGATTTTTAATATACTGCAAATATAGTTCATAATACCACATGGTGACTTTTGATGAAATAGAGATACACAAACAATGGTGAATACATAAAAACAAATAAAGATATAACTTAAAGATTTGGTAAATTTTCAATTTATTTCACTTCTGTTGGGGTTAATGGTCCTCTGTTTGCTTCTTCTCCAAAATAATATTGTCCATTAATCTGTAATTTAGATGGTTTAACTTAAAACACATCATATGTTGTATTATGATTAGCATGCATATCCAAGTTACCAAATTTTTCATAATTTTCCAAATAAAAACAGAAAAATTCATGACTTTTCCTGGAGTAGCAGCATGTTTGTCATACATCTTTATTTTCCATCTTTTTTTAAACATGGTGATGGGCACCACCCTTTGTCCTCAACCAAAACAGGAATACCTCTAGTGTTGGCAGCATGCTGGCCACTACTGGAATACCTCTAGTGTTGGCAGCATGCTGGCCACTACAGGAATACCTCTAGTGTTGGCAGCATGCTGGCCACTAAAGGAATACCTCTAGTGTTGGCAGCATGCTGGAGACACTGGGCTGGTCACCATTGGAGGAACGACAATGACTATCCAGGCTCTCCATGATGTACAAGATAAATAATGGACTGGTCCACTGCTCCAGCATTAAATAGAAACACTGCCCTCTCCCAGACAGCGATGAGGCCATGACAGACAGTTACGGCTCATACCAGCAAGAAGCCAGTTCAGGACCTGCTCATTCCTGCCAAAGACAATCAGGGACTGGAACAAGTTTCCAAAAGGAACAGTTGAGGCGACAACACTTGAAACATTTCTGTCTATTGCCTCATGTCTTCCAACCTCCAGTTCATGATACCCTCACTGAGTAGCCCTTGCAACCAGTGAAATATCCTCTTCAACACCAGGCACAGAAACGTTGTAAATCCACTCTACATGCATAGCAGCCAGAATGATCAATAAATTGATCGTGGGCCCTTAATATATAGAAGAAGAAGAATTGTAATGATAATTTTCAAAGTTAAATTTGTCTATACCTTTTTTTTGTACAATAATTTTAAAAAATAAGAAAAATAACCTGTAAAATGTGTGATTTACCTCCACAACATGGTGTAGGCCACCACTTCCACTGTTCTCAGCTTGAACATGAGCAGTGGACTCAAATGATTCAGCAGTGTCTTCATGCTGTCAGGAATACTTGAGGTGTCTGTGGCAGTCAGCTTAGCTGGCAGCTGGTGAGCCAAGACAAGCCAGTGGGGACACAGGCTGGCTGCAGAGGCAAGTGAGTGCAAGACAAATGACCAGCAGGGGTCTAGGTCTCCAGAGGTTGTAGCTGCTGGAGGTTTTCAATAAAATGGAGGTTAGTTAGGTCGTAGGCACAATTTTTTAAAATTATGTGATGTTAGAAAATAAATTGGCTGATTAAGCTGTTTTGAGGGGAAAAAAATATATGTGATGTGTTCTCAGATCATAAAACAAATGTACTCCTTTCTATAAAATTAAGTGCCAATGCATATCAATAAAAAGCCATTGTTAAATATAGATGATTGTGCATTAAAGTAAAACTGTTTCTTAAACTATTGGCTTGGTACCACTCTCCAAAGATAAAGTAAAGCCACACAAAGCCATTCATTTTGGACAGATTTCAGGTTCAGTGCACAAGGTTTTAGTACCATTTATGTAACATTGGCTGTAATAAATTATGTAATAGACCAACCTGAAGATACAAACAATGGCAGTAAGGGAGAGAAAACTCCTTCTGAAAAGAACTCATTCCATTCAGTTCTGGCCCTTTCTGTGAGTGCAATTTCCTGTGCTGAAGTCTGTGAGAATGTTTCAGATGCCAGTTGGACTAGAGCACACACTGCCACCAGTAAACTTTTGGTCACAACATCAGATTCTTGACATACACTGGCTTCTGATAGGAACTGAAGTTTAAAAAATACAATTTATTATAATTACCAATAAGAGAGCATGGTAAGTACTGTTAGTAAAAATATATTCACTGGTCTTTGTAACAAATATCCACTAGCGTTTGTACAGAGATATACAGTAGTTCTACTAACAATGTACCAGTATCCATTAGTTTTACTACCAATCTATCCACTATTGCTACTACCAATACCAATCTTATCCAGTATTATTACAAACAATCTATTCATTATTGTTACTACCAATCTATTTACTAATGTTACAACCAATCTACTCATTTATTCACTATTGTTACTGCCAGTCTATTCACTAGAGTTACTACGGTACCAAAATATTCACTAGCATTACAACCGATCTATTCTCTAATGTTACTACCAATAAATGCACTAGTGTTACTACAAATTTTTACAAAATGCAAATGTAAATGTTTTGGGAAATGCCTTCATCAGTACAAAAAAACAAACATTTAAATAAGTATAAATTAAATTTACATAATATATATTTTCATAGATCCTACCTAAAAAAATAGAAAAGAATAAGAGTGGGCAAAAAGCCAGACAAAAACAAAGTTAAGAAGTACTAGAAGGAAGTGAGTGGAAGTAAAATTTAAAAACCCAACAGGCAAAAGACATGGCAGCTACATTTAAAATCATTATTAAAGCTGAACATATATTGTTTTATTTTTACAAATTATTTGTGTCTAATTATTTTACTTTAAAGCTTTACCAACACTCTTCTAATTAGTCCAATAAATACATTCCTGTTAATAAACATATTTCCCCTTTACATAAAAAGTTTATAAAAGTTTCTGACTACAGAAACAAGTTGAAAAAATCCTGATGATGTCACTAAAACAATAACATGACCAAAATACATGTCTATCTTGGATCAAGCACCTGAATCCATTCGGCAAGTGTACAGAGGGTGAACTCCCAATACTGCTGATTGGTTGGCACAATTACCGTCTTGAGAATCTTAGCAGCCTGGCAGTTCCAGTGTATGTTCTCTTGGGAAGCTGTGACATCACTATTAAGATATATTTTTTAAAAACATTGCAGTCAGTTATCATTGGATACTAATTAGAGATTATAAACGAATGTGTTTGCTTCAGTTATAGTTTACAATGCAGCTTGTCAAGACAGAGCAAATAATGAGTTGGACAGCTAAATAAAAAACCAAGGTGTGATGTTTAATTTCATCAAAGATTTAGAAAACTCCTACAAATGTCTATTGATACTTCAAGTCCAAATCCAAAGCTCAGTCCGCTTTCAATGTAACAAGAAAGCTGTCACAGTTTACTGTGGGATTAACCCAAAAAAGAGAAACAAACAAAATGACTGCATGCAACAAGTGTTTACCTTCCCGACAACAAATGAATGTCCTTTTCCTTCAGTTTCTTGACAATGTCCAGGACAGTCTGCAAAAATGACATTTTCAGTTCCTCATTGAGAAGGTTATGGTGCAAGGACAGTGACAGCCATCCCGAGAGTGTCTCTGGAAATTAAAACCATCAAAGTTACAGACAATCATGGCTGTCAAATTAGTCAACCAGTGTTAAACACAACTTTGGTTCTCTGGATTGTATATTTTGCACAGCTGAAACTGATAGTAGGATCTCACAGGCAAGGTAAAAATAGAAACTATCTTTCATAGGTACTGTATATTTTAGTGCCCAGCATCTTCCATAAATACCCAGCAGATCAGAAATAAATAGTTTATTAACTGGGCCTGAAATATGAAGAGCTGAACTGTTTGACAGGAATCAGCCTAAACAGAAGACTGTTTTTTTTTTTAAAATAAGAAAATTTTAGACCAAAAAATATAATTGTATGATACCATTCTTCAGTTTGATTTATTTCAGTGACAATTCTGGTATAAAAATCATAAGACAGACTACCAGTACCAGTGATATAGCCTATGGAGGGCAAGAATAAGACAGACTACCAGTGATATAGCCTATGAAGGGCAAGATTAAGACAGACTACCAGTGATATAGCCTATGGAGGGCAAGATTAAGACAGACTACCAGTGATATCGCCTATGGAGGGCAAGATTAAGACAGACTACCAGTGATATAGCCTATGGAGGGCAAGATTAAGACAGACAACCAGTGATATAGCCTATGGAAGGCAAGATTAAGACAGACTACCAGTGATATAGCCTATGGAGGGCAAGATTAAGACAGACTACCAGTGATATAGCCTATGGAGGGCAAGATTAAGACAGACTGCCAGTGATATAGCCTAAGCCAGTTTTATATGTGTTTGTGGATTGCACAAATTTACATCACAGGCCAGTAGGACTTAGTTTGAACTAATCTTGGTCTAGAAAGTGGTCAGCAGTTGATGGCCACACTCACCTGCAAGCTTGCTCAAACTGATGATGTGGGTACCAAGAAGGTAAGAAACACTGATTGCCAAGTTGTCTTGAATACTTTCTTTCACTATGCCTGATGTCTTTAGGTTTTCTATCAGCTTGATTGCCAAATCACTGTCTACACACCTTTAAAAGAATAAAGAGCATGTAAATCTGGCCACATTTACCTTCAAATTAAGCTAAATATCCTGAAGTGCTAAACTGTAGAGGTTTAGAATGTGAAGACAAGAATTGGAACTTACTTGGATAAAAACATTACGTAAGCATCAAAAAGATGGATGCTTCCAGGTTTCTCCACAACCTGGACAAGTGGCTCAAGGATGGACTTGATGCCACAGGAATATGAGCACCACTGGTCATCTTGACTGAAATAAAAAGATTGACAGATTAAAAATAACTAAAGATCTAGAAACCTAGAAAATTGTATTGCCGTGTTGTCATTTCTTGTTTTAAGAGGTGAAAGATGAATTTATAATAAACTACTGGTGAATGACATACCTAAATGGTCCCCAACTCTAATCCTAAACCCACCATGATTATGTTATTCTGTTGCGAAATGTTTACGACAGGTCTCCCCGCCACATGATTGTGTTTCTGACTCATCACTTCTCTTACCTCTGAGAGATCAGCTCATACACAGTTGAGAAATTCTCTTCTCTCAGTGTTGCCATACAGTCCGCCAGATCCTTCTTTACAGAAGTTAAATCATCAGCCATGTCTTTTAAGGCCTGCAAAAAAAAAAGAGGGATTGAAAACCCTGCAGCATTCATTGTGATCACCTTGTGCAAGCACAGAGCCATTACCAGTCATTGATATAAAAATAGTGGGTTGGGCGAAAATTCTTTTACCACAAAATTCTGACAGTCACCACTATGTTCTTCAAATTACATATTCTGGTTTCGCCAGGCTCATGGCATGTGGCATTATTTTTAAATTTAGGCTCAGTCGGTGTAGGAGAAACGGTATGTCATTTACTCCAGTGCCTGTCAAAGTTGGTAGTCCTTTAACATGCACACTCCCGTAAGCAAAATATGAGAAATATAAGAGATAATCAAGCAATATAATCATTGAATTGGCAGCTGTTCTCTGCTGGTGTGTAGATAAATTCCTGCCAGTACATCACAGTTTTAAATAATCAAGATTACAGTAACATTAATCATACATTGGGGTGAAGCTTGATGTGTTTATCCAGTAGATACAGTCTCAGTGCGAGCTCTGTCATACTCTGGAGTTGACCTCTTGACCAGTGGTATCCATCGTCCTGTGACCCTTTCATCTGAAAGTCCTTGTTGAGCACCAGTGCTCTAAGGTTGTGGATGCTGATTAAGGTGTAACTCACAAGTGACACAGGTGGAGATACAATGACAGGGGGCAGGTGTGAGAGGCCACCCTCCATGTACATCAGTTGGTAAACCTGCGATAAGGACAGTCCAGTAAGAATTACCAGAGATAAAGAAACTTTTACAATTAAGATCACTGCCAATAATAGCTAATACTTAATAATTCTTTCAAAGACATTCTAAATTCATTTTTGGATTTCATTCATTTACAGATGTAACTAGACCAAAGAAAATGAATATAAACGCAGCAACTCCTAAATTAAAAGACATGCAATGATGGAATTAATTTCCCTGGCCATTTTGGTTGTATGGTGTAGAAATTCAACTAAAATCTCCTATTATTTTTTTGTGGCATATAAATTCACAATTAAATTGATCAATAACACACACTTGAATTTTCTCTGGAAATACATTTGTGAATCATAAAAACTTAAAAAATTAAATTTCATCAATAATTAGGCTTGAAACCACATTTGACCAGCAAGACATGAAAAGAAATCTTGGTCATCTTAATATAGTGAGTAAAGCTAATAAATTATATAGCATCCAGTCCTAAGAGCCATAATGATCAATTCATTGATCATGGGCCCTCAAAATATAGAAGAAGAAGAAGCCAGTTTTGTAATTGGTAAATAATGTGGATTTTGATTGAATAACATTTAGTATATTTAAAATGTGAGTTATGCTCATCACTTGGCCAGCGTTTAAGTTCCAGATGTATCAGAGGCTGATTGTAGTTAATGAGTCAAGGGTCAAAATGATCACAATGAATCTCTTTCAATTTCTAAACCAAAAAAATTGGTAACTGTGGAGCTGGGTAACAAGACAGTAATCTAATTACCCCACATGTCAACAAACCTCATTGACACCATCAAACTGACTTTGGTCCAATATCAAAAATGAGTCTATCGTGCTGGATAAGACTGTAAGATCATATTCGGATTTGTTGCCCTGGTCCTCACAGAATGAAGACACATGTGTTACCACACTTTTCACAGCTTTACTTGCATTTGATAAGCTGTAGACAGTTCATCAAACAAATATATAACTTTAACTTCTCAAATTTGGCTTTATCAGCTGGGAAAAAATGTAAATTCTCAACCTAATTTTTGTCAAATGCCATAAGATGATCTAGTAGCAGTAAGATTAAATTAAAAGTCAGAGGTTCTTAGTTTACATTTAATTATCCCAAAAGATTTAAATAAAATGAGCACATTTTAAATTTCTGTTAAAAATCTCATTACAAATATATTCTTTCTGATAAGAAAAGTAATTATGGGATATTTATGATATGGGGAGAAGGGGGCAAAATGATTTTAAAATTTGATTCATATTAATATATGAACGTATTTTGTATCATGGATCCAAATGTATAATCATTTGGGTAATTGAATGGGGGTTCAAAATTATATTCAGCCCTCTTAAATGGCTTGGGACACTTGTTTTAAGTGACATACATGCCTCAGCTAATTTCAACTCAATGATTGTACTGACTGACCCCGAAAGTGTTGCTGCTGGTAAACAGATCCATGCTTTAATCAGCTGGCTCATCTGACTTATGTGCTGGTGGATCTCTGTGTCAGATTTTTTCTCCACAATGTGGTCAAAGCCGCATTTCCAAACAGAATTAACTTCTTCTACAAGCTCTGAAATTTTTTTTAAAATAAAGTAATATTACAGTAAAAGACTAGATTTTTATTGTGTTTACAATTATGAAGAGGACACAGACCAGGGCTAAAATAATTTTTAAAAAAATTAATAATCTAGTCATGAAAAGATAATAAAGGGATGACAATTAAAATTTAAACAATCATGGAATAAGAGCATTTTTTGAAAGGGGATACACAAAATTTTTTTTAAAAATAAACATGAACATTGAACTTTTCTTTTATCCATACATGAAAGACGATGAGATTTCAAACAGAAGTTTGTGTTATTTTGGTACTTAAAGTTAAAGAGCAATAACTCTCTGGGCTAAAGGGTTGCATGCAGTTCTGAACTTGAAATTTACTTGCTTTTGAATAACTAATGATGTGAATTAACTTGTACATTTAATAAATGTGAATTTATTTTCAGTTATCAGTTAATGTTAATGTAGGTGGTAATGTTAATCAAGTCCATATAATTTAAAGATTTTTTTTTAAAAATTGGCCCTATGATCCAAATGCAGTTTGCCTCACATAGAAAAGGTGGTGGGCTTAAATTCATCCACGATCATCAGCTGTGGACAAAGGGCCGAATGCAATGAACACAGGCTATCAAGGGAGCTATTCTTCTACCCTGAGCAGCGAAAATGGTATGGAATTAGCAATGGGGTAACTTAGGCAACCATATTCACTCATAAAAATAAAGATGTGTCAAATTCATTTAAAAAACTATAGATTTATCTATCAATGGTAATGTTACCTGAATTTTTATTGGCCAACAATAAACTGAAAAAACTCAAAACTAGTTCTCCAAGCTGTGGGTGTGTCCACACCTGTGACATGGATTTAAAAATTTCATCACATATCCTTAAATGTTTCATACAATTTGTCCAATAAAATCATCTCATGAAATTCCAAAAAATAAATGTATTAAAATATTAGAGAACTTATAAAGAATGAAGAAAAGACAAAGGAGGCATACTGACAGACAGAACTGCTTTTACATAATGGTGTAACAGTAACATTAGAGAAAAATTTATGGATGTTCTTTATTCAAATTTTAATGCTTAGAATAAAAAAAAATTAAGTGACATATTTAGAGACAATTTTAAAAAGATAACCTGGCTCTCTGTGTATGTGTACTCACAATAAATGCGACAAAAAGTACACTCCAAAACACTATACATATTCAATAAATACCTTTCGTGTGTCTAAGATTTTCTTGGTCAAGTTTATAACAGGGACCAAAGTGTCTCGGTTATTTTCAGAGACCTGCTGCTCTTTTAAAATACTTAGACAACTAGAAATGGCAGAATCAAGGCAGGATTGGCTGAGGAGGTCATCTGGAACAAAATGGTTTTACAGATGGTTTAGTTTCATTAACTTATTTTGTGTCATGATTTCAGCATTTCTCCTGAAGTTTTGACACAAAAGAATAATATTACTTTTATAATGGAGCTACTAGTTAGAAGATTAAAAAAACAGAGTTTATGAAATAATGCTATTATGAACAAAAACAATGATTTAATATCACTAAAGTTAGATTTTTCAAAAGACATGAAGTTCATCTTATTGCAAAACCAAACATGCTCCACTTACTGTTACTAGAATCCAGAATGTCAAGAACTGATGTCAACATCTTCCATACAATATTAGATCCATTAACTTGGCTCTTGTTAGTCTCTATCCCAGCAAGAGTTACCTCTTTTATCTTCTTGGAGACCTGGGTGCCTTGCAGTAAGTTATAGCAGGCTGGCACTACAGGGCTATGGCTTAAGATATGTTGTATCAGCTGACATGTGATTTGACTGTCTTGAACATTCTGAAGAAAATAAGAACTTAATACATTTTCTGGGTGAACAAAAAACACATTTCATAGCACAATTTATTTAATGATCTTAATTATGTGTTTAAAATATTTGTGCAATTTGTTGAAAGCAACGTTGGAGTTAGTTTTTAGACATGAGAAAACAAATATTATTCATAGTGCTAAATTAATGACAAAATGTTTCTTATGCAGACACATAAAAAAATATCTGTGTGTAGGGAGAGTGTAGACAAATTAACTTCAACCTTTTAGGCCGCAGGCTAGTCCTTGCCACTATGTTAATCGATGTGATTTTTTTTTCTTTCTCTCTCCAAATATAATTCAGATAAGCACTGATCATTGATAAATAATATAGGCACATGAATACAAACAAATATGACAAATAAAATGTACAGAAAATGAATGAAAAAACTTCCATAGCTCTAAATCATGGCATAGCAAGCTCAACAGATGACTAACCTCTAATAAATATGAGAAAAATATGGTTCCTTCTTCGGCGTCCACATATGAAACAAAAGCCAAGGTGATCAGAACTAGGTCGTCTGTAAACTTCCCTCCTCCTAGATCTCTCAAACTCTTGTTCTTCTCTGCGTACAACAATAACTTGATGGCCTTCTTGCAGAGAAATCTTTGGTGGGCATTGTCAGTGCCGCACACGGGCAGCTCAGATTTAACATTTTCCTCAGCACAGTTGAGCAGGTTTTGTGATGGATCAAGAGCCAGGCTGGTTACTTTACTTTCATCTGCCAGCCTCTGTGCTGCAATCACGGGGATGTCAGTGAAGGAAAGGTCTTTGAACAAACCCATAAAAAGAGGTGCTGCATGTTCACTCGCCATGGCCAGTTCAAAGACTGTCACCAAAATGTCACTGACGAAGGTTTCAGAGGCACTGGATAACTTGTGTTTCTTTTTCCCAAGATTATTAGATTTCTTATTGCTAGTCCTGGTGTCCTCTTGTGCAAATTTAACCCTTTCTTTTGTTGCAGAAGATGTTTCTTGAAAGACAAGGCCTTGCATGAGAAAATTCAAGCACTGAAAGAACGGCAGGCTCTGTTTAACAGTGGAGGTATCTTGGCATCTCTCCACTATCAACTGATATTCTGCTTCAAGTTTTTCAACAACAAATGTTGATAATTCAGACCAAAAGGACTGTTCTGTCCCTGGCCTAATATTGTTGGAGACCTCAAGTAAAATGCTGAGACTTACATAGAGGTCTGTTTTAGACAGAGTTAACTGTTGCTCTGTCAGGGATGCTTGTACAACCAACAGAAGCTGAAGTAAATGTGAAGTCAATGGATTATTTTTTAAAGTACCACCCTTTTTAAATGTTATGTAAAAATTAAAAGCAGGAAATTCTTATATTCATTGGTTTAATCAGAAGGGATTAATCTAGATATTTAGAATGCTATCAGTCAACTAAGTTGGGATGCACTGAACAGAGGTTTACTTGTTTTTTTTTCCTCTTAATGCCAATGCAATACTATTATACTATTCAAGATTGTGTCATTGTTAGTGGACGTTTTTAATTTGGTAACATATTCAGTTGGTCTTTAGCCTGGTTAAGCAATGCTGATTTCTGGCCCGCTGCTGCATACTGACAGACAATCAAAAATTCTTATGATAGAGCTTTGCCCCTTTTTACTGTTCAGCTTTACAAAATTTCCCACACTTGGTACTGACAGTCAAATCTTGAGCTTAACATAATGATAAAACATCTAGATGTTCTCTATGTGTTTGAATGCCATATACCATTTGACACAATAAAAATAGTTCATTTAATTGGTTAAATAAATGAATTAAATCAAGCACTTGGTGCATCCATAATAACTAATAATACATTTAAAAATATCTATATTCCTTTGAGATTACCAACACTAGAAATAACCATACCTGGCTCAGAATTAAATCTCTGACATCTGAACAATCATTACCAGAATTGTTTATACTTTGAATGCTGTAGTGAATGCATTCTGTAAAGCTTTTGACAAGAGCATTTGTGTCCGATGGACTGTACAAAGATCTGGCTGCACATAAGCTGGAATAAAAAAAATGTTGAGTTATGATACAACAATAACACAAGTCATCAAAGAGTTTTTTTCCATCAGTTTTTAAGAAAATTGTAAAAATGTGAGGTAAAAAAATACACTTGGACTGTATAAAAAAAAACCCAATGGTTTTACATTAAAGCAAACAGTTATAATATTATAAAATGTTGATGGAATGAATGTTGCACCTACCCCATGCGAAACGAATCAAAGAACTGACGGTAGTTAAGGTTAACAATTTTGCTGAGGAGAGGTAGTAAACAGGGTGAGACAATTGCTGCCTGACCAGAACAGCCTGACTCAAGAATGTGTTTAATCTTTGGCCACATGGCCTTTTGCCAATTGATGTGCTCCCAGCAATCCTGAAAAACAAAAAGAGCGGAGCCATTTCTTTTTCTTCATAGTTATTATTTAAACATTAGTTAAACACAGACATAAGGCATCTTAATGAACTATGATATATTTTTTCACAGAAAATAAAATTTTCAAATTTCTATATTGTGTTAGAGTGGCAGTACTTTTTAAAGCACAGAAAGACTTTTCCACAGATAGATATTTATGTAGGAATTGGAAAAGGGACTCCTGACCTTCCATTATTTTATTATTTTGTTCCTTGTCATTGTTATACTGGTGACTTATTTTAACAGGGAGAAATCCATCGTTGAAGTCGGTGGGAGGGGGGGTGGGGGGGGGCGGCAAACCGCATGTTCAGGTTAAGTGGAAAAAAACCCCAAAATATTTTATAATTCGTACTCTTTGATGGTACCGTTAACTGACAAAGGCTTTTTGTTGTTTTGTTTCGTATTTTTTTCCCCAGGTTTTCCCTTAACTTGATTTACAGATATTTTTTTATGTACTCAGTCAGATACTATTTTTATAAAGACCAACATCCAAAGTGAGATATTGCTGGGAAAATGAAGTTTTTAACATGTTACAAAAATTGCGACCCTGGTAGATCCCGAAGATTTATTCAATTCTGTAACTGAACAATTTTTTTGCATTTTGTGTAATAAAAGAATGAAATGTAAATTCCACTACATTTGTTTGAAACAGAAAGTTAACTTTTTAAAAATCTATGACAATTTAGCCAGATAAAAAAGCTTGTTGAAGAGCTTTCACTTACCTGATGGGCTTTAATCATAGAAAGAGTGGCCTCCCATGTGTACGAGATCAAAGTTGGATCACTAGCGTCGAGGTTTGAGATGACGAATGGAGCTATCTTGTTCACTGCCTTGCTAGATGCATCCGGACACAGTTGGCAAACTACTGCTAACAAGCTCAGTAAACCACTCTTAATCTGAGCAAGTTAGAAGGAAATTTAAGTTAAAAATCTTGTTAAGCATACTTATCAATGTCATTGGCTGCAGAGATAATTATCCCCAAAAGCAATTATTTGATCATAGTTTGAGTTAAACTCAAACATCAAAAATTTTACAAGCACAAGACTTCACTTGTCTTAATAAATATACTAAGGTTACATTAAATAATAGTTTTTATTCTTTCTTCATTAATTTTAACTTTCCACCTATGCATCTTTAAACAAATATTTTATTAAAAACAATTATTTATAGAACACATACGGATATTGTTGTGGATTTTGTATGCTTCCAAAATGCTGAACTTGACAACAAGGCATCAATGTGCTCAGACATGAATGTGGTGACAGTGTCAGCTGGAAGTATTGTTATAAGTTTACGGAATGCAAGCAAGCTGGAGCTGACTACCCTTTCATACTTGGCACCCATGTCTGTCTCACTTGTGGTTCTGTGAATAAAAAGTAGTAAAATGAGATGAAATTTAAGTAACTAATGTATAGGATCCAATATAGAATTTTACAAGCTTAAAAAGAATAAGCAATGAGCTCATAATTAAAGTTTTGGTATCAGAAATATACCAAACAAAACCAGTCAAATTGTTTATAAATAGAGATAAAATAAGATGACGTGCAGAACATTCAAAATTTAAAAAAAAAATAGCAATTGTCAAATTTAAAGATGAAAGGACCTGTAATTTTTTTTTTTTTAATTAGTAGGAGGTAACTGAAGCTTTTTGTTTTAAAGAAAGTATAATTTAAAGAATATATATCTTACTGTGGATCACTGAGGGTCTCTGGGGTAGCTTTCAAAATATTGTTCATCAAACACTGGAGTGCATAAATTAATGTATTAATTAATATAACTTGCATGGTAGAACAATACAGGTAAATACAAACACACATTCATCAAACACTGGGATGTATAAATTAATCTATTAATTAATATAGCTTGTGTGGTAGAATAATACTGGTAAATACAAACACCCATGTCTATATCACACATTGGTTTAAGCCAGAACCCCAAATAAATAAGGGTGTTCTCTGGCAAGACTCTAGCAACAGAATTTTACTATCAAATTAGTGTTGGGCATTGTCAGGATTGGTTAACATTAATCATCTTCTAAACATTAATATGATATTAATTACAATTTATTATTATATCATTTTGATGAAATACAACAATGACATAATGTAGTTAAGGCATTATTATTTTTAAATTTACCATATTAAGATTGCAGATTACCGAGACAGAATATCATTAAAATAAAGCTTTAAATAAATATATACTAAAATTTAATCCATTGTTTCATAATTATTTTTATTACAGATTATTATTTCATATTCCTTAAAGTTATGCACTCCACTATTGATTTAAAAAAAAAACTTCAAGTTTATTTTAACACTTGATGACAAAACTTTAAACTTATATAAATTATGTTAATTTAATAGCACCACAATAGCACCGTGAACCAAAAGAAATCAATTATTCATTATGGATAATAATTAAATAAATAATTCAAATATAAGGACTAAAATTCTTGGTCCTCCTCTGTGAGTGATTTTTACCTCCACTATATCAGCCTTACAAAACTGTACTGCCTCAACTTGTTTAACTGATGTGAAAGTGTTGGTGAAAGCTGTGTTGGCTGCTGATGCCACAGTGGGGTAGGTATCACACATTGCAACCATCCATAATCCCATGAAGCTCTTCAGCTGTGGAGCCAGGCATTTCCCTGTTTTCTCAGCTAATGCTAGAAGGGCTCGTTGAGACAACTCTCGTACCTTATGTTCAATATCCTAAAAGACAAAAACAGATGACTCTCATAAATATGCCCACATTCTGCTATTAAACTATTTTTTATAATATAAATTTTTATCTAGTTGTTTTTTAAAGTGGCTTCCCATAGGCCTACTGTGCTATTTATTATCTGACCAGAAACTATGACTTAAATAGAGAGGGGAATTTAAAAAATGCATTCTATATATAATTTTTTATAAATTAAAAACCTTAATGGAGCAGTTCTATGAACTCTTCTTTTGTCTCCATCTTAAATAATACCAGGGCCCTAGTCAAACATTTAATAATTTTTTTTTTTTTTAAATGTTTTTTAGTCTATTTAAAAAAAAAATGAAATTATAAAAGGTCTGCATAATGAAAACAAGATACTGAAGTTGTGCTTAATTAATTTCTATTAATAGATTGAGAATAAAAAGGCTGCACACTTAGTGATAAAAGAGAAAGTGAACTCAAAGACTGTCTAAAAAGATTCCCTATCCCTATGTAATTGATCTACTAACTGCAGACTCAAGTAAAACAATATTTACAATGGCAAGCTTGTTGTACAGCCTGGGCCAAAATGGAACAACTGCTTTCACAAGATCCTCCTCTTTAGTGGCGCATAAAGTTATAAATTCATGCAAGGCCTGAAACATAAGAAGTGACTGTGAATTTTAATAATTAAATTACATTGTCGTTAATTGCAAAATGAATATTAATTTGAACATAATCTCTGATAAAAATCTAACACATTTCACTAACACCATTTGAAGATAATGAGAAATGTTCCATTTTTTTGAAGAAAAAAGACATATTTTACATTTAAAACAATATCAATGCCAACTAATAGTAAAGAAAATAAATAGGTGTTGAGCATAGATATTGCCTTTTAATTATTGCACTACGAATGTTGTGTTTTATTGTGCCGGCGTGTCTCAAGGGTTAGTTTCGTTGATAAACTTTCTTGATCATATAAGGATTGTGATGTTACTAGATTTTATGTGTCTGGACGTAGTGCCTGGACTGGCTTGGAGTACGGCTATTGTTAGTCAGTTGCTGTCTAAGCTGTGAGTGTGATGGTTGGAATGTTTTCCTCTAGCAAGTTGTGCTAAAGAGAGACAGACAGGTAGAGACACACACACAGGCACGCACGCACACACACAAAATATATACAGCCAGAGCTCGACTTACGACCATGATCAGTTCCGACAAACTGGTCGTAGCACGATTTGGTCGTAAGTTTAGTACGCTATGTGTACAGTAATGTGAAGTGATGTTATAAAAATATTTAATATTTAAGTTAAAGTATATCATAAATTTCTTTTATTATTGTTATAAATCATAATTTTCGATGGGAGTTCAAACTCTGAAGAGCTCTCCAATCAACAAGCTTTAGCTGCCCTTGGGGAAGTCAATGGATCTAAGGTAATTGATTGTGACAGTGTTATTTCTTAGAAATTGATGACGCCAGCTAGCAGCATAGCATCATCATAACATCATGCCTCCCTTTCATTAGTTAACGACCGCCGATGATTGAAGATAACGCGGTTCGACTGATAATTGAGGCAGAAATAAATCTAATATAGCTAGTGATTGTGGTCGTAAGTTGCATAGGTCGTAAGTCCAGCACTGGCTGTATATGTTTGAATAATTGTAGGACCCAGTAAAGAAGTGTTCTTTTTAGAGAACAAATATTTTCAATGCATATCCTAATGCAGGGTGGGCCTTGGTGAATGAATGTTTCAAATTGTTCTGATTAATTTTAGCCTAACCTTTATTTTGGTGACACTATCCCGCTTGGACAATTTGCGAAGGACAATTCGAAATTCTCCATCAAGAGCTGCTTCAGCATCATCAAACATTTCACTAGCTGGTACAAAGGCCGGGTTATTAGAAAACCCAATGAACCCTGTAGTGACATGACCACCTGCAGTTAACAACAGAGCAGCTTGGCTACTACTGGAAGGCTGAAAATATTAAAACGAAATTGAGTTTTAATTCTTTTACCATTTTGAGACTCCTCTACTGAATTTAAATGTTATATATTTGATAATTGTTTTTAATTAAATCAATTCTAAATTGATTCAAAGATAATCAAAATGTAATATATCAGCAATGTAACAATAATATAGGGCCACTGGACTAAATGATAGAATAATATAATTGTTTATTCTAATATTTAAAAATAAAATTAGTTAGCCCTCAGAATAATTATTAAATAAATTTAGATAGGCCACATATTGCAGATAAATGAGCTATTATTTTTTAAGGATAATATATGAGGGACTGTGCTAAAGCCATGTGAAGGAATTAGTGGAGCAAGCTACGATGAGGCTTGAAATGAAAAGACAGGACAAAGATAAGAGAACATTTCGGCTACATGCCTTCAGTTTTTTCAGTAGAAAAGACAAAACAAGAAAGTACAAACATTTAGAAATTACTTCAAGTGTCAGAATCTCATTATATTGGAAAAGGAAGCACTCTAGTCTATGTTAGAAACGGAAGGTCAAAATGTCTAAATCTTATATTAGTTACACTTTTCTTTATGCAAGAATTTAATGTTTTATCCATCCATCCCTGTGACGCTACAGCCCATATAGGGCTTTGGCCTGCCTCACCACTTCCTTCCACTCAGACCTAACTAATGCCTTTCGTTTCAATGCTTGGACTTTCAACTGCTGTAGATCATTTTCCACATCATATATCCACCTAAGCCTAGGTCTGCCTTTGAGCTTTTTTCCTCTGGGGTATTGGTGATGCACCCTCTTCGTTCCTCTGTCATTTGGGATTCTCTCTAGGTGTTCTGCCCAGCGTAGCCTGCCTCTTTTTATCTCTGCCACTATCATGGGATCCTGATATAGACTGCATAATTCATGGTTGGTTCATTTTCTCCATCAATATTCATCATTTGTTGGCCCATATATTTTCCTGAGAACTTTCCTCTCCCATGTGTTTAATAGGTTTTCTGCTGTTTTTGTTAGGGTCCAGGTTTCACTTACATATGTTACAACTGGTCTGATTACAGTTTTATAAATTGTTTTCTTTGTTTCTCTTGTAATGTTTTTACTTTTGATTATTTTCTGACTACTGAAGTATGCCCTGTTTCCGGCTGATATTCTTTCTTTTATTTCTGTTAGTAATTCGTTTCTTTCATTTAACAAGGATCCTAGGTATTTGAATGTATTTACTTTTTCAAAAGTCTGGTTTCTAATTTTAATTGCTTCATCTGTTTGTTCTTCTCTTATCATGGTCATGTATTTTGTTTTTTGATTGTTAACTTCCAGCCCTGCTTGTAGAGATGCGTCTTCTAATTCAAAAAAGGATTTTGATAAGTCTTTAATACTTTTCCATAGAAGTCCTATGTCATCAGCATATGCAAGATACTGAAGTGGTTGGCTGTAGAGTGTGCCCGTTGGTTGTGGATTTTGAGTTTCCCTCAGAAAGTATCCTGTTATCGTTCCTCGAGTGTCAATGTGTATGTTTCTAATAACTCTCTCTAATGTTAGGTTAAAAGCATACAAGACAGTGAGTCTCCCTGTCTTAGGCCTCATCTAATATGAAATTCCCTTGAATATTCTCCTTGAATCTTGATTTTGCTTTTTGAGTTGTTAAGTGTTACATGTATTAGTCTTGTCAGTTTGTTGGGTATCCCAAACTCCTGCAGAGACTCATATAGATAGTTTCTTTTGATGCTGTCATAAGCCATTTTATAGTCCACTTAGAGTTGATGTACTGGTATATTATATTCATAGCATTTCTCTAATAGGCATCTGATGTTGAAAATCTGATCAGTCATTGATCTGTTAGGCCTTAATCGACATTGGTAATCACCTAGTATTTCTTCAGTGTAAGGTCGTAGTCTTTTGGCAATAAGCTTTGTCAGTATTTTGTATGTAACATTTAATAGGGAGATTCCTCTGTAGTTTGTGCACTGAAGTTTGGAGCCTTTCTTGTGTATTGGGGTTATTAATGCTGTTTCCCACTCTGTCTGTATTTTCTCTTCTTGCCAAATTTTAGTTATAAGTTTATGTATCTGATTGTGTAGCTCTTTTCCTCCATATTTTATCAGTTCTGCTGTGATGAGGTCTTGTCCGGGGGCTTTGTGATTTTTCATATAATTAATTACGTCTTTGGTTTCTTCTAGGGTTGGGCATGTATAAAAGGGTCTGGTCCTCCCTGTGGGGATGATAATCTTCTTCTTGTTTATTGTCTGCATTCAGTATGTCCTCAAAATATTCAGCTCACCTCTCCAGTACTTTACTGTTTTCCCTGATTAATTCTCCATTGTGGCTCTCACACATTTGCGGTCTGGATTGGTATCCATTATTTTCATCTTTTATCTTCATGTACATTCCTCTTATATTTCCCTCTCTTGATAAATCTTCTATTTCCTTTAGTTTATCTTTTTCCCATTCCCTCTTTTTCTTCCTACACATTTTTGTTGCTTTCCTCCTGGCTTCCTTGTATGTTTGTGTTGTCTTACTGATATTCCTTTGTAACATGATCATTCGTGCTTTGATTCTTTCTCCCACAGTCTCTCTGTAATTTAATGTTTCACCATAATCATAACAACAATAAAAAGTTCAATATTTTAACAAAGTATGCTTATAAAATTCTAACAAATAGTTAACCACTGATAGTGTACCTTAACATTTCCTTTTGTGCGTGGTGCTTTCTTTGGGCCTGGCATTGTCACTATATTATATAGTGATTGTGTGATGTAAATTTAAGGGCAGAGGGTTATAATGACAAATGACTCAAGTGTCAAATACTGAGCTAAAGAGCCATGTAGCAAATTCTTGGTTGATCCTGATTAAGTTTTAAACAACGCTTGGTGTCATTTACCTGTTGACAAGAGTAGATCATTTATTAATTCATGTTTTTAAATTTACAATATAAAAGCTAAAACTATAGTATTATAATTATAGGGCACAGGCTAAATCAATAATCAACATTGTCTCAATTGTAAGTTAAGCTTTAAAAATTATGAGCTGAAATTATCATAGTAATGATACTTATCAGAATTAGTCAATATCATGTGCTATTAGACTTTAAATTAGTCCTAATTAGACCCAAGGTTGTGATGAAATCTATGTAATTTTATGTCTTCTTCTGTTGTTTTGAATAGAGTACCCTGAGTCTGAATACATGTCAATGATTTCATATTTTATGTGACAAAACAGATCAGGAAGTTATAGCCTATCTCTTATATATATTTGATTCTGGTGTGTCTTGCTCTTTTTCAAAACCACCCTTTCCCCAACAACTCCCCATGTTTTATATATGTAGTAGTACTGAGTGAAAAAAAAAGGCTGTCAAGCAGTGAGCATCAAAATAAAATGATTAAAACAGAGTAGGGTTAAACCTGAAAAAATACAAGCAACAAAACAGCGACCGTGTCGGCAGAAAGCCTTCGTCAGCAAACAAAACAACAGAAAAAACGGTATAAAAATAAGAAACAGCACTTAGCTGGAAAGTAGTATCTGTGGGCAGCAATAGAAGTGTGGCAGAAGGAAAATGAGTGAGAGTTTAAATAAGCAGCGGCGAAAAAAAGGGGGAGAAAAAAGTTCACTGTGATAGGTCAGAACGTGGAGGGGCGGAGCTAGGGTCAAGCTGTGAACAGAGACATAACATTAATCCCATCTGGCGTCAAAGTGCCGTAAGTCAGGATAAGTCTGTGTTCCAAATTGACCCGGCTGGCGGTGTTCGTGCTAGCCACAATCGCACTTATTGAAAAGTCCGCCTTGCCCTGGTGGTCACTACTATTGAAGTGTTTGGAGACGGGACACTGTTTATCTTGTGTAATGTTTCGGAGGTGTTCGGTACACCTGTCAGAGAGACGGCGTCCAGTCTCCCCTATGTATGTCATCTGACAGCGGGTGCAGACAATGGCGTAGATAACGTTGCGGCTTGTACAGAGGAAACCGTCGCGTATCTGAAAACTGCCCTTGGGGAAACGTATGCGTTCAGTCTGGACGACAAAAGGGCACGTGTTGCAACGACTGCGTCCACACGGCTTGGTCCCAAAGTGGGAGGGGGGAGCATTGATACGACTGCGTACAAGCAGGTCTCTCAGATTTTTATCCCGTCTGAAAACAATGAGAGGTGGGGAAGAGAAAATTTCTCGTGTGTCGGTGTCTGCGAGTAGTATAGATCGATGTTTAAGGAAAACACGTTTAGCAATCAGATTGTGAGGGTGATAAGTTAAAATGAGTTTTGTCCTGTCAACATTGTCGCTCAGACGTGGTCTGAAGGCATCAGCACGTGTAATATTCTTAACCCTTTGGAGGGCTGATGAAAGTACTGTCTCCGGGTAAGACCTACACCGGAAAAAGTCTATCATTTCAAGTGCCTTGTCCCAAAAGTCCTCATCCGACCGACAAAGTCGACGAAGACGGAGTAATTGAGAGAAAGGAATAGAGTCCTTACAGGATTTAGGGTGGGATGAAGAGTAGAGTAGATAGCTGTGGCTGTCGGTGGGCTTAAAGTAGGCAGAGGTGTGTAGGGTGTCTTTGTGAAGAGTGACTGTAATGTCCAAGAAATTGACTGAGGTCTCAGAGATGTGAGATGTGAATTTAATGGAGGGGTGAAAGGAGCCTACAAAGTTAATGAACAGGTCAAGTTCACTCCTCTCCATAGTGGTGACCCCTATACCATCATCTATGTACCTCTTATAGAATTGAGGGAGGCGTCCAGTATAGCTGCTTTCGACCAAGTGTTCGAAATGCCCCATGAACAAGCAAGCATAGCTGATTGCAGTCTCTCGCCTTATTACTCTAGTGAGCATCAAACAAGACAGTTGAGCTCTGGTAAATTGTTCAAATTTTTTTTTAGGGGGAAGCAACTATAATTATGTTAATTTTTAACCAATAAAGAGTCACGGGTATGGTGTAGGACAGTCTGTAAGACTAAATATCCAGACCCAGAGTAAAAAAAGTGAACCCGGATAAACCCTAGTACTGTACTATTTTACTATACTATGACTATACCATGACCATGCACTGTACATTATATTTATAATTTCTTAATTAACAAAAATTATTTATAATTATAAGCAAGAGCCCTACTATTTACTATGACTATACTATAGTATGACTAGACCATGACCATAAACTTACACTGTAGGCCCTACATTATTCATAATAATAATTATAAGCACAGGCACAAGCCCTACTCAGTACTGCCTACTGACCCTAGACCTAGATTAGAATAATTAATGATAATTGTATGAGTAGTAGTAGTAGTAGTAGTAATCTTATTAATAAATTAAATAGTTAGCGTGAAAAGGTAGGCAGGGTCAATTTATTTCTGCACCACAGTCCACACTCACACTGAGAATGGCACCCGGACTTACTGTTAAGCGTTTGACTGTTTCACTTACTAAACAGTACTTAAGTAAAGACTTAAAACAGCTGACAGCACACTCACTGAAGTCACTGTTGGCACCCCCCCAGTGGAGGTTTCTCCAAAACTAACTACACTTAGTCTTAGAGACTTAGATGTCTAACTTAACTTGTGACTTAGACTTTTTATTAGAGTATTAGTATTACGTACCAAGTCCAAGTATTAATTACTATTAACTTTAAATAAGTGAGACTTACTGAACTTACTCAAATTACTTGACTTATAATTTAAGTTTTATTAGTCTAATACTTAAATATAGGCCTAATTTTATTTAGTTTTATCAGATTTTTTAAAAAATTAATATATTCATAGGTTTATTTTGAGATTTCGCTGTTACCATAATCAATCATGTGCTTGATTTGAATTATTATACTTATTATTTTTGTTTCACAACATGCATGCAATACTGCGTACCTCCTAAAATAAATAGATTGTGTCATGTCAAATGGACCCTAAAAATATTGCAACACATTACACCCTACTGCCGTCTGTTCCAGATTTATTGGTTCAGTTATGTATTTGGGATAGTAGGCTACAGATATAATTTTTAATGGTAATGGCATTGGTTTAAGTTTAATTCATGAAATTATTGAATTTATTAAAATATATTGACTCATTCATGCGGTTTCAAAACTCTTTAAAATTTAGGTCTAGTAATATGAAGTCTACTTTTGCATAATACTTAACTGATACGTAACGTTCACGTTAGAGCACTCAGACTTAGAGATAGTATTAATAATTAATTAGCAATCTATCCACACAAAAAATATTTAAAGAAAATAGAAATGTTAGGCTTATTAAGACAAAAGATGTATCACATTATGATTATATCTCATTTAGGAAAGACTAGAAAATATTTGATAGGTACATAATTGCATAATTATTTTAAATTACCGGGCCGTGCACATGAAATGTAAAAAAAAAAAACAAATATTAAATATATATAATATATATTTTTACCCATTCTTACACCTCATTACGTATTTCATCAACTGACCAACCCTTAATATTAAATGTAATTAAAATTTCTGTCTGCCCCGCTCCCCTGATAAAACCGAATAAGTTCAAAAAGACAAGCCGATACAAGTACAAGAAAATTTTAATTAAAAAAGCCATGGTTAATTTTAAATTAAAAAAAGAAAGAAGAGATGACAGTGCTGAACCTGGACACTACAACCGATTACTTGAAAGTAATTTCAAAATATTAAAACTAGGTATAGAGGAATTTAATTAAATCAACAATAACATTACATTAGTGATTAGAAATAGCACCGATTAAAAACTAAATAAAGTTGCGTCTCAGATTCACATCTGACTTCACGTTATATCAGCCAAATTACTGCTTTATTTTGTCTCAAGATCTTTTTAATAATTTTAAAATAATTTTAATAATCAAAATCGCATTGAGCCATAATCATTGCATTGATTTTGATCATTGCGATTGTGAGTTAGTTAACACTTAACACTAATACTAAACTAGTACTAGTGACTGATACTGGACTAAAGTCACTAATTAAGTAGTGTTAAGTGTGGTAAATTTAATAATTAATACTATGATTTAGTATGATGATCAATGTCTTAGAACTTAGAATAAATAGATTATAGATAGTATTAGTATAGTATAGATAGTATGTATTAAATATTAATTATAAATAATAATTATTGTAATTTATATCTTATTATTATTACTTAGTGATTACTGACAAAATTACTGCCACTGTGTAGTCAGTGTAGTGTACTTGAGGCCTACTGTAAAATTAGTCACTGTTATTAAGTGTTATAAAGTTATACTAAAGACTAAACTATTATTATTATTATACATGGCTTACATGGTTTTATATAGCGTGGTACCCCAGCCTAGGGCTGGGCTCACCACGGTGTACATACAATTTAACAAACATAATAAAAAATCTGAAATAATTAATTGACATACATTAATTAAATACAAAAAACAAATGTATATATAAAACTATTTACATCTCAAGCCATGGACGACACTCAGTACCATCGTTTTACGGTCAGAGGTGGGAATCATTCAGGATAGTAGAGATTAAATAGATGTGTTTTGAGTGCAGTTTTGAAGGTTGTGTTGGTCGGTATATTGTGTAATGTGTAATGGAAGAGAATTCCATTGTTTGGGTGCACAGAAAGAGAACGATCGTTCACCATATGTTTTTGTGCGAGTCTTGGGGACAGAAAGACGCGCCTGCTGTCGAAAGGGTGAATAGTCTATACTCCACTGAAAAGTCCTTTTTAGGAAAGTCATACAATAAATATGTAAAAAAATTTATTATAAACTGACATGATGGTTATTATTATAAATAACAATTCCTGCTGATTATTGCAATATTGAATTTTTTAAACAGTGATTAAAATAGGCATAACAAATTTAAATGTTTAAGTTTAAGGCTAGACTTATTAATTATTAATTTAAAAAGTCTTAAGTCACTTAAGTCTTTAGAATGAGCAAATATTGTTTGGGGTTGGGAAATAATCTGGCTCCACATTATTTCAGTTCAGTGGACCAGAAATGCTTATTTTTCAAACTGTAAACAAAAATTAAATAAATATTTCAATAATAATATTATGTATTTAAGGTCAAATCAAAAGTATTTAAAAAAAGTAAAAAAACTTGAACCGTCTTCAGGCCAATGCTGACGAAAACCTTCACCTGCCACTTTGATTTGGGGAAAGGGAGGGGGGGGGGGGGGGGGGGAAAAAAAAAAGGGGGGGGGGGGGGGGGGGGTGAGCGGAAGAAATCAAAGGGGACATGAGACAGAAACTGGATACAATTTAAATAAAGTTTAACACCCATTCTTCATCTTCTTCATAGCCTTTATCATTCCCAGTAGAGCATAGGCCAGCCACAGTACTTTTCCATCTGTCCCTGTCCGGGCTATCTTTGCTAGTTCAGCCCAACTTTTCTTCATTCTCTTCACCTCTGCCTCTTAAAAAAAAAGAAAAATGCAATGGCAATGATATACTAAGGAAGATAAAGTGTAAATATGATGGAGATTTTTTTACTAAGTCTTATTCGAGATTGTCCTGGAAGATCATGTCAAAAGGTTCTTCATTTGTGTAGAATAATATTTCAAACTTTCTAATAAATCTGTGGTTTTCTTGTAGCATGATTTTCTTTAAATCATTAAATTATGCTTCATGACTTCATGCTTTAAAATGGCCTTTCAATACTGTTCTCTTAAAAACTAGTGCTGATGAGGCAACGCAGATGCTATTTTTGGAAACCTAGAAACAAGTCTAACATTTAAGGCACTAAATTTCATTTTGGCCAGTGTAATGAATAGTATGCTTCATTTGATTGGATCATTGATTTTTATCCCAATTCAATTTTTTTACAGATGGCACTAAACCCTAAAAATATTAAAGTACATGCTATGTTATTTTTAAATGTTATAATAGGATACAGGTATTTTAAAATGTAAAATTGATGCCACATTGATGTTGTATTATAATATTCTGAGATAAAATTGGATGGCTAATGTGGAGAGATAGTACCGCGGACGCCATCTTAGTTGTCATTTGTGAGTTTATTAAAGTTGCCGTGAATTAGGGTTCAGGTTAAGTTTAGGGATACATTTTATTTAGGGTTCAGGTTAGGTTTAGGGATACATTTAGGACATAAGTTTGTGCGTCGCGACAACCAAGATAGCGGCCGTGGTACTATCTCTCCAAATTTACCATTTGGATTAAATCCTGAATGATAAAAGAAAAAAAATCTCATTATTTTTTCCAGCTATTCTACACACCACACAGTGTTTAAAGATTTATACTGATGGTAGAGATAAGTAAAAAATATGTTTGTAAGTTGTGCTTTATCAAGACCATTATCAATGGGTCATAAAATATTTTTGGCTGGTACACAATCACATTGAAACTCAACATTGCTGCAAAAGATAAATGTCAGCTGATTTATTGGAAGATGACCAGCATGTATCAGACATTGGACTAACCGTTACTGTGGTAAGTCAAACTTACTTTTGGACCTATATTAACCCTAAACACAACTTAAGTTATTGAATACAAGACTTTGTTCCAATAGCTCCAAATATTTAAAAAAATTAGACTTCAAACATTTATTTTCAGTCTTTTAAAGATGACAATGATATTGTGGACAGCCAAGAGACAGACACGTCTGAAACAAGACATATATTTACACAAGATGGTCAAGAAGCTTCTAAATGTGATCAAGATTTGATTGAGGATGTTGAAAATTCCAGTGAAGACGAAGATGAGGCGGGTACAACTCAGGAGGAAGATGATGATGAAAGTGTCTCAGAAGATGCTCATTCACCAGAGGCTTCAAGTCCTCCAAAGATAATAAGGAGAGAAAAACCAAAGGTGCGGTGTATTTAAATATATATATTATATTCTTGATTGGACCAGTTGTGTATCAGGTTTAAATTTATCCACAGTAATGTTTGCTTATGCTTGAGAAATATTATGCTGGTGACATGACCAGGCTCTGAACATATTATTGTTATCAGCCAAATGCTACAATTATTGGTGATATGTGGATATTATAATGAATGCTCGGTCAAGATCAGTTGTTGGGACATAGGCACCCCTGATAATTTTCATCCACATTATTTTATTGTGAAGTGGGGCATTAAAGCTGTCTGTACTTTTTTCTGTCTCTGTCACTGACAGGACTTCTGTCCCATATGTCACTCACTATTTAAGACACAATAAGAGATGGAAGATATATGTTTGAATAAGATCAACATATTCTTTAATTTGTTAGATGATCCTATTTTATTCTCACCAAAACAAAATGTCCATTAGTTCAATAAGCATTGCTATAAAAATATATATATACATAATTTCATGACTTATAAGCAAAATTATGCAGGTTTCCAATGGTTATAGAAATGTGCATTTCATCATTTAAGTTTTAACACTTATTAAGACTCTTCAATATAATCAAACTCTTTAATAATCAAACTACATCTATGAATTTAAACAAATATTTCGGAAGTTCTTTTTCATTGTTTATCTCTTACAGTTTTATTGACTTACATTTGAAATTTTTGAATATACTATTTTATGAAACAAGTACTCTCTAAGGCAAAATAAAAAAGGATAAGAGAAGCTGGAAAAGACTTTTTCTCTTCTCCGCAGGAAAAAAAGTATGGTAAATACACCTCTGAGGCATTGGCCGCCGCCTGGTCAGCCATTAATAATGACTCCCTGTCTGTGCACATGGCTTCTCTAATCTACAAGATTCCCAAGTCTACCTTATATGATCGGGTCAATAACAGAAATGTCTTTCACCTCGGTGGGAAGCCCAATGCCCAAAAGACAAAGTTCATTGACCCAGACACAGAGAGACAGATGGTTGAACACATCAGATTGCTCAAATCAACCGGGTACAAAATTTCCAAAAATGAAATTTTGTCACTGGCCACAAAATTGTCCAACGCCACTGGTCACCTGGTGAAAAATAAAAAGCTTACTCGAGGCTGGCTTGGCAGTTTTATGGAGAGATGGCCAAACCTACGTTCACAATTGCAGCAGACTGAAGGAATGGAGAGACCTCCAAATGTCACAGCTTATTACGACAGGCTCAAGTTTCTCATGAACACACGCAATCAGTCATTCCACAAAAAGCCTCATTTAATATTTAACATGGATGAAATAGCTGTTACCACAGACAAACATCAAAACCAAGATCAGTTAGTGCCACATGTGAAAAGTCGAGCCGACGTGAAACCAAATGACGATGTGTTGTTTAGTGTTATCATCTGTGGCAGTGCATTAGGCCATGTCCTTTCTCCCTTCTTCATCTTCAGAAACACTAAGCCTAAAGGAAAAATAAATGATGATATTTTCTTAACAACTTCAGCTACCGGCCTCATGGATGGTTCCATGTTTGCTACTTTCCTTGAGGACCATTTTATAGAACACATCTGCATTGGTTTACCAGACCGAGTTCTTCTCCTGCATGAGCAGGGTGCAGAATACATGGATGAAAAATGTACAGAATGGGCAAGGGAACGAAGGGTCATTCTTTTTCCTTACCCTCCTCATGTCTATTTCTCTAGTCAGCCTCTTAAGTTTGGGTGTGTTGAGGCTATCAATATCACATTCAACAAAGCCTGGTCACAACAAAATAGTCAGAAGGACATTAAATTCCTGTTTCAGCTCATGCTGAACATTCTTGAGAAATCTGTCAGTGTCCAAGCTTTGAGAGATATGTTTGAAAGAGCAGGAATCTTCCCTTATGACACATCAAAATTAACTAAGGAGCATCTTCTGCCATGTACATATCAATCTGAGTCTAGGGATTCAGAATTGGGGAAAAGATCTTTGGTAAAGAGAAAGAAAAGGAAAATGTATGAAGTAGTGCAGGATCATTGTTGTGTTTGTTTGAAATCTGAACCACCCTCAAGTTCTGGTTTTTGTCCCGAGGAAAGCCTTTTATTTTGGGGTCAGTGTTCCAGGTGTGACCACTGGGTCCACTTAAAATACTGCTCTCCAGTAAGAGCACTACATGCTAAAAGTGTATTTTTATGTACACATTGTACAGGTATTTAAAAATTAATATATTCACTAATAAAAATGACTTGGCACTTAGTGGATGGAGTGCACCTAAATTAAATTCTTGGAAGATTAATTCTTTCTTTTTTTTTTGTTGTTGTTCCTTTTATATTTGAGGGCCCGCGATCACTTTATTGATCATTTCTGGCTCCTGGTTTGAATTCAGAGTTTGCATTCTCTTAGATGAGTTGCCGTCCAAGGCCAACGAGTCCCATCCAACCTGGGTGCATGGATGTTGGCTTTGGTGGGGACTGAACTCCAGAAGTGAGCTATGGTTTGAGCCAGTTAAGACCACTTGGCCACCCAGCACCCAATGCTTTATTGGTCCATTGTTGATTGGTTCTAGCCAACACATTCAATGTTTTTTAAACCTAAAATATACTCTAACATAGTTTGAGCATTAAATATAGGCCTACATTTTTAACCCCAAAAATGTTTCTTTTATTTGTTATATATATATAGCCAGCCATCTTCAAATACCATTTGTGTGGAAAGTATACAATTGCAAACATGCTTTTTTTTTCAAGCATTTTACAAAATTAAAAAGCATTTTTACAAAGTTATGTAAGTTTAAGAAATATCAATTCATTGGTTTAAAATATTTATTTTAAAAAAAAAATTAAAAAATTATTTGATATTATTAGAGGTTAAGCCTTAGACTTGTCAATTTAATAAAATATTTATTATTTAAAAAAAGAAATTCTTAACAATAACGCGCATTTACAAGGATCCTACTAAGATCACTATTTTAAATTGTTTTTATTAATTTTATTTTAAATTTGTCAATTGTTTTTATTGCTATTAATGAAATAATGACTTTTTTAATTTAAGCCACACATTTTAAAATTAATTTAACATGCATGCAATTAGCATCTTGCATTTATATTAGTCATGATGGTTGATATTATGTTTGCAGAGCACACTTTTCCCTGATTTAAAACTAATTTGTATTTAACTACCGGTATGCATTTATTTTTTACTATACTTTGTCCAACATTTCTATAGTAGACTGGCTAAATGGGAACATTCCAGTTTGCATAAATTTATATGTTATAAATTATATATTTTACAGTTTTATGATGAAAGCGCCTGTAAATCTTTTGTAGACCATAATTTTTTATATTGATATTGTATAGTAAAACGGTATGTTGGTTAGCGGAGTTAATTTTGTAACTGAACTTTGAGAAACACCTTGTAAAACCTACAACTACAAGTATTGTCCACTTTTTTTTTAGTGGATAAGATAATAGATGGCATTCTAATTCTATATTGCAGTACTTTATTATACCCCCCTCCCCCCAAATTTTTTTTAAAGATTTATTTTTTCATATTTTGTTTACACAGAAAATTAGAAAAATAACAGTCGGAAGATACAACAAATATTCACCTGAAGACTTAAGGAGTGCCTATGAAGCAATCAAGTTTCAGTGTTTATCTGTCAATGCTGCGTCTGTGCAGTTTGGTATTCCGAAGTCCACCCTTTATGATCGCCTCAATGAGCGCAGTTCCTACAACTTAAGGGGGCGGCCAAACCGTTTAAAATCCAAAATTTTGGATGAGCGCACCGAGCAGCAAATGGTGGAACATATTCAACACATGGAGTCAGTTGGTCAGCGGCTAAATCAGTCAGGTATCTTGGCATTAGCCACCAAACTTGCTCATTCTTCCGGCACGATTGCAGAGGGTAGAAGCATAAGTCGCAGCTGGTATAAAGCATTTCTTGGTAGATGGCCAAACGTAAAGGACGTGCCTGACCCTATACCCAAACCTCAACCAGAAATACCTAATTATAAACAACCAAAATCAAGAGAAGAGTTTTGCCTGGTCATCAAATCTGTCATAGACAAGTTGAAGCTGCATACAAAGCCTCACTTGATTTATAAAGTAGATGAGTTTCTCATAAATGTTGACAAAAAATCTTCATCTTGTATTCCGTATGCAGAGTCAAGGTCTCAGGCTCTAGACACTACCACAGTTGTGTCTAGTGTGCTCCTGTGTGCCAATGCCATTGGATTGAGCTTACCCCCTTATTTTATAACAAAAAAGAAAAAAAAGCTAAACTTTCTGTCTGGAGGAATGGACGGCAGCTCTGTTAAAGCATCGGAAACAGGCCTTGTGTCTACTTCCGTTTTAAAAGACTTTTTAAAGGAACACTTCCTGCCAAATGCAGGAAAAAAAGATGAGGACCAAGTTCTTCTACTGTACGGAGACCAGGCCAACATAGTAACACCTGCCATGGCTGAGATGACTCGTGGCCTTGGAATAGTACTTTATACCCTACCAGAATTCACTCATTCATGTAAATTAGATTATTTTTATCCAATTAGACATGCACTCAGGAAGACTTGTGCTGATTTTCTTGAGGGCAGACAAAGCATAACTTCTTCAGACTTGCCCCATTTAATGTATTTAGCTATAGTGAAGGCAATGACAGTGAAGAACATTAAATCTTCATTTCTCCGTGCAGGCATCTACCCTGTAGATGAAGCTATTAAAGTTAAAGGAATGAAAAACAGTAAAAATTGTCCTGATGCCGAGCCAGGGAAAAGGTGTAGAGAAACAAAAAGTAGTTGTGGTAGAAAAAAGTGCAGGCTCACTTAGACTTCATAATTAATAAATTATATTATATACCGGTATGTAAAGGTAAGTTTTAAAATTCAACTGGTGGTATTGATGCTTTCTGACACAGCTGCATACAACTTTTTTCTTTGAGGCAGCATACAGATTAAATATGCATATTATTTTTGTGTTCAAAGCCTCATCTTCATTTTTAGTAAAGGAAATATAAAATAATGCTTGAAAATGTTCATTTCAAAAATAAAATGCAATACCGTAACAAAAATATATGAATGTTTGCATAACCCAATGCAATTAAATAAATAATATGGCATCTCTATTATGGGGTTTATTTTTTTCATGTGGTCAATAATATGGTGCCAATCATTTGATTTCAATCATCCCACTCAATTATTATCACAAAATAAAGATGTTACGCAACTCAAACATCTCCAAGAATTTAACTTACGTGTTATGCTGTCTAACATTTCAGACTAATATTTAATATTATCACCACCAAAATCATTAGCACCACATATTATATTTATATATGCCTCATTCATTAGAAAACAAAAACAAGTGAACATTGATAGTGGAATGTATTTGAAATTATTTCAAATAAAATTAAAATCAATATTACAGCAATAGCCAGTTTTAAATTGACCAAGAAATAGGATGACAATAACTACCCGTAAAAAAAAAGTTACTTAAAATGTCTTTTCTGCAAAACATTTTAACATTTCCAAATTTTAAAAAAAGTACGGTTTTAAATTTAATACAAAGATAAAATATGACGAGATTTAAATTTTAGGAAAAAAAAAAAATTATAATCTAAAGTTAAGCCTTATTATTTTTACAAAAGACAACATTGTTAAATATTTTTATCAATCGCTACGGTACCGGTACGCAAAGTTAATATTTTCCCACTAACGAAAATCTGGCTAAGATGTCTGACAATATGAATATAATAATTTATTTAATCTCTGAGTGTAATAACATAATTTTGACTTATTCTGCAGATTAAAAAAAGGTTCTTTTAAAATTGGGGCTTGCATCATACATAAATGCATATTTTATCCAAGTTTTTTGGTATGTTGCTGTTACAACATGTTTAAAAAAAAATATCTGTAATTAAATTAGACTTGTTCTTTGATTATGCCACTTCCTTTGTTGTATCATCTTCTCTGACATTTAGAACAATTTTCCCCAAATTCTGGTTTGACTCCATCATAGAGTGTGCTGCCGCTATATCTTTTAATGGGAATGACGTCTGGATAATGGGTTGGAAGGATCCGTTTTCAAACAATGGGATGGACAGCTTGGTGAAATCACTGACTAAATTTGCTTTATACTGAATTGAAATATAAAATGGAAATGAACACACTATATGCATTGAGCAGTTAAATAAATATATCAGAAAATAAAACATTAAAATTAGAACTATTCACAACACTGTAATTAACTCTTTCCCTGCAGAACATTGCAGAGTGCGTTTATCCGCCATTCTCAAAAGCACTTACCAACGCGCTCTGCGTCGTTTAAATATCTTGTTTGTTTCTTTCCTATTTCTCGGTTAAAGTTTTTAAGAGCTATTTTTAAATAAGACTATTACATAGAAGAGTGGTACTTAATTGTTTATAAGCGAAACCAAGGTTTATTTGCTGTCATTTGAATCATTATTTTTATGATTTTCTTCCTTATTTTTTCTACTGTTGCTATGGCTAGCCTAGGCCCTAATAGGTGAGTAAGTTTCCTAGACAATTAACAGCCCAAAAAGCTTTGGAATTGTTTTATACAATTTCTTTTGATAGTGAAGATGATTTATATTTAGATCCATCGCATGATTCTGATAATAGTAATTTAGAAGATTTGAGTTATAGAAGTGAAGATGAGGTATACGTAGGCCTACATCATAGGGTTTGGGGGAAAATAGTTTAGCATATAATGTTTTCACATTGTATGGTTCTTTTCTGTACCTTATTTTATTTAAACTGAAGAAATAAGTTCACAAACATATTATAATCCTTTCAATTATCTTTCATTTGATACCAAGTTTAGTCTTATAAACCAAAAAATAATATTTTAAATATCTTTTAATAAACCCAACCTCTCACTCTTGTTTGCTCTTCGAAAAATAATGTAAATTTTTCAATTAATAAATTCCGCAGCGAAAGAGTTAAGTGGTTTAAAAATAAGCATCACAAAATCTTTTAGCATAGAATTCTCCTTATCAGTATAAGAACCTCAAAATATTTCTGTCCTTGAACTCTATGCTGAATTCTGATTGGTCAAAATGAATTTTCAGAAAATGGCTTCTGATGTAGACAGAAGTGAATGAAGTTTTCACTGTATTATTACGTAGGATAATCAATACAGCCTATGCTCACAAAGCTTTTTAAGTCTGCATTTCTTACATTTGTGTTTCCCTGATATTGTTATTCTTCTGCACATAAATTTAAATTGTAATTAAATATGCAGATCACTTCAAAAGATTTATAAATAAAAAAAGTGGGGTGTATAGGGCAACAAAAATGCTCACCTGAATAGATCTGAAGCGCAGAGTTGTGAAGAGCAGACTGATTCGCTTTGCCAAAAGCTTGCTCATGTCTGCGTTGACCTGTAAACCACCTGCACAAGAACAATATATATTCTACTAATGTAGCACTCTTAGTTTTTTTTTCTTGCTAAAAATCAATATATTTCGATTAACCATAAATTACCTTTTGCTGCCTTAAACTAAAACAAAATTTCGATTCAAAACTATGGTGCAATTTGACTGCAATGCGGTTAAAGTTTTTAATTGCATAATATAATGTTAATCTAGAGTACTGCTATACTTTGCATCTATTATTATCATATAAAAATGGCCAATTAAGTTAATAATAACAAGCCTCTGATACCAGTACTTATCATTGCTAAAAACTAACCCAAAGATCCATAAATAATCCATCTGCCATCCAGTCTTATGGCCTTGAGGTTTTCCTCATACATTGTTGCTCCTACACAGTCCAAAATCAAAGTGACACCTTGACCTGGAAGTACAACACCATAGTCTGAAGTGATTTATCAATGTTTCATAAATTAGATTAACTTCTAAACATGAACTGTTATGTCAAATGTGCTGAGAAATATTAATAATTAATAATCAACAAAGAAGGATTTAAAAAAAACAACTTCATTAAATCATTAAATGAGACTTTTACTTAACTGGTGCCCTAGCAAAATAATATGTCTAAAAACTCACCATTTGTTATTTCCAACACCTTCTCTCCCACATTTTCCACTTTGTAGTTTATCCCGCCTTTTGCCCCAAGTGACTTGGCAAAGTCAATCTTGTCCTGGCTGCCAGCTGTCACAATAGGAACTGCACCAGCTTGTTTGACCAGCTGAATCGCTGCAGTTCCAACTCCACTGCCTCCAGCATGAATCAAAACTACATCATCACTCCTCAGTTTGCCTAGAGAAACATAGGAAAACAAAGATAAAACCATTTTTAATTTAAGTTAAAATAATCCCCAATCACTTGAAATTTTAAACTGTTACTGTAAAAATAATAATGGTACACAATCATAATATAATTAAAATAATGTTAAAATATGATAAATAAAGATAATTGACCTTTGTGGTAAACTGTACATTTTCAAATTTTAATTGATGCAGGTAAACTTAAGTTTTCATGTTCAATTTATTTGTTAGTCTCTTTATCATCAAAATAATAAAAAAATGCCCACCGATTGTGTATAGAAGCTGGAATGCTGTGATCCAGACTTCTGGAATAGCTGTGGCTTGTAACAAGGTCAAGCCCTTTGGCACTGGCATAACCTGCTCATATCTACATGTCACGAACTCAGCATTACCTCCACCTGAACAATTATTTAAAAATGTACTTAAGGGTAGAGACTGCTATCAGATTAGGTAGAGTAGAATGAAATAAGTGAAACAGGGTTATAGGAAAAACCTGAAAAGGGACTCAACAAAACAACAAACATGTCAGCAAGTTCTGAGCAAGAAGCCTTCTTCAGTGAATAAACAAGTGTAAAACTAATCTAACAATTAAAATAAAAACTTGGCTGTAATGTAGTATCCGAGAGGACAGCAAGCCTTGCAGCCAAGTGTTTATTTTGGTAATAATCCCTTTATCCCAAAAGCTTTAATTAAAAAATCTGAAATTGTAGAGGGTAAAGAGTAAAAAAACAAAAACTATCTTCAAATACTTCAAATTGAATGGCTTCCAGGGACATTGAAATTAAGTTATTTTTTAAGAAGACTTTTTTTATTGAGAAAGTTGTGCTTTCAAACATGTATTACAGGAATGTTCCTGGTGCGCTTTTGTTTGGTGTACACATTTTAATTTAGCTTTCTTCTATCTTCACAGAACAGAGTGCTTTAAAAAAAAATATTTGAAATAACATTTCAACAAAAGATCAGCTGTTAAATGAATTTTTTTCTTTAAATACGTGATGTACACAGAAATAAGTATTGGATCTTATTAAGAAACTACAGTTCATTGCATGGTATAAGTGGGGATTGAACATTAGATTAGAATTATCCCAATTATCACAGGGTTGTGCATAAGGGATGCTTTGGCATGTATATGGATTTACAGTCTTGGGAGTTCTTTTATTTATTTTTATTACCAACTTTATATAGCTGATGTGTGGGGAAAAGAGAGTCACAATTTTGTGATTTAGCCCCAAATCAGTATTTAGTAACACCATGCATTGGTAACTAGCTATGATGATGTATTTCAATTTCAACCCAAAGAAAATGCAATTTTACATATGTGTTGTAAATAAAAATATTAATCAATGAAATTATATTTTAAAGTTATAATTGTTTTTGTACCTTATTGGAAACTACGAAAACTGAAAATTGCAAGTGAAGCATTAGTAGGCATAGGCCTACATACTTTTTATTCATTTCATCCCTCAAATTTGCATATATAATATTAGTTGTTCTTTTTGAACTCACAGTTCAATGTTCTTTTTACATTCACAGTCGCAGATTCAACTCATATGATGTTTTAAATGATGACCCTCCAGTCCCAATCCTAAGTTTCTCCAATCCAGAAAGAGGAAAGAAATGTCAAAAATGAATACAGTGAGGCAGTTTCTTAATCCTAAAGACTTTTCAAGATATTTTTCAACTGGATTTGGTGGAAACAGTTGTAAAATGCATCTGCTTTTCATGTACAATGGGACCTTCTAAACCTTCAGTCAACAGGGGTTTGTTGATATTTCAACAGATCAATTTTACAAAATTCTTGGACCTCTAATGTACATGGCAACTGTGAAGTTCCACAGGGTACAAAAATACTGGCTAACTTCAATACTGTAATGTGGAATTGGGGCTAATGCCTTTATGGCCAAAAACAGATTTATTAAAATTATGACATTCTTCAAAGTTTCCAATATTAAAACAGACAATAATAACATAATTTTAAAAAAAATAAAGGGAGGTGTGTAAAGGATAAGAGATAATAAACTTCTAACTGTTTAAGAGAGAGAAAATAAAACACATTCTAATTATAATTGTATGACAAAAAATGGATTTTCTTTTGGGAACAGAACCAAAACTAATGGTGTATTTATTGGTTAGACAACCAATATGTGTGGTTGTGAAAAATTGATAAATGGATATATCACTCTAAGGAAAATAGCACTGAATAACCCTTTTTCCATTTTGTTGATATTGACAACAATAATCTCTTCAGTAGAGTTGATATGATGTAGAAGAACTTAAGTGACCTAATCGCTAACTTCAAATTGATTTCACTGAGGAACTTCTTAGGCATTATGTGGATTAATAATAAAACTGATAATATTCCAAGTGTCTCAAACATAAATAGCACAAAATACAATCAAATACATCCAATTGTTCCTGAATGCAAAGACTTTAAATAAAAGAAATTGTCAAGTGTGCTATTTAGGGATGGAAAAAAAAAAAATCCAAATTGAAAAGTATACTGATATGTTTTGTTGCATGTAAATAATTTTTAACAGGTAAAATAATAATAACCTTTAATTTTTGTGAATACTTCTTCTTCTTCTTCTATATCTTAAGGGCCCACGATCAATTTATTGATCATTTTGGCTCCTATGCATGTAGATGGGATTTGCAATGTAAGACAATGACCACCACTACTCCTTTAATACGTGATCCCCAATGAAGGCTTGAGGCAATAGACACAAATGTGTCTAGTGTTGTCGCCTCAACTGTTCCTTTTGAAAGATGGTTCCAGTCCCTGATTGCCTTGGGCAGGAATCTTGTATATTTTGGTCAAATAATGTTCATTTCTTTATATGACACACAAAAATAAATTTTCTTTCTAAATAAACAGCTTCTATGCAAAAATTCCAGTATTGAAATTGAAGGTTTGGAAACAAACATTTATAAAAACCTTATGCATTTCCCTAAAAATTTATTTATAACAATCATGAAATTTAGACAAGGATCCTAAAAGTAATTGACTCTTTTGTTATATCACATTGTTTTCTTAACAATGAAAAAATTCAAGGATGTTACATGTTAATCCTTAATTTCTAAAGCTTAACTTTAAGTTTAATTACTAAAGATTTATTTAATTTAATTTAAATGCACACATTTTGAATCCATTTAATTTCAATTTATCAACTAAAAAACTTAAACTCTCCAATAATTATTATTCTTATTTGTTTATGGGGTTTACGAAATAGAGATAGACTGACCTGTCAACAATGCCATAACTCTATCACCCACACTGATGTTAGCTGGACAGCCCTGACCAACTTTATCTATTACTCCAGCTGCTTCTAAACCTAATGTTAAAGGTGTTCCTGCTGGTGGGTTATAACGACCCATTCGCTAGAAAAGCAACATTTACATTTATATTAGATAAACAAATTAATAAAAAGCAAGAACCAGATAGGCTTTACTTTGGCAGGTTATGTTATGGTATTCTTAGTCTTAGACCCTTTTTCTGTATAGAAATATTAATTTAAAAAAAATGATGATAAAATAATTCTCTTTAGGTTTATAAAAAGGCAATTTACATTCATTATAATATTAGTGATTCCTACATCATATTATCACAACATTTGATAATAAATTAATAATATGAATAAAATACTGCTGATACTACAGTTGGATACATTACACAAACTGGTGAAAATAGAAATTAAATCAAATTCATTGTTTAGTAGTTATAAGTTAATGAAACATTTTTAATATAAATAGGCCTACAATTGCATTTTAAAATTTTATTAAGTGCAATGGTTCAAATTTATCCTCATAATATTTTCAAAAGATGCATCTTTTGTTTCAAACAGGAAACTTAAAGTGATTCTTAAAATAGATGTGTTCTTTTCCAATATTTTATGAAAATGGTATGTGAAACTTAGCCATTTGGATGGTTATTTCAAACTTCAAAATAGGTGAGTATGAATTTCTTACACAACATTTTATGAGTATGGATCTTGAACCAATTTGATGGTTGTATTAAAGTTGTAATAATAATTTAATAAAGAGAAGAGTTAAATATGCTTGTTATTAATTTTTTTTCAAAAAAGTTTTGATAAGTTTAATCTTTGAGAAACACTGTACTGGTACCTGTAACGTATCGGCTCTGTTTATGGCAGATGCATAAACTTTTATCCTGACTTCAAAATCTCCAGGTTCAGGAATTGGCACTTGTGCAAGGTATAATTTATCAGGCCCGCCTGGTGTATACTGTACGGCCTGCATCTTCATTTGGGATTACAAATAAATGCAGACCTGTTTACCCTGAGACTCTTAAAATCGTACAATATCATCACAAAATTGTTCAACCCGCTATCTTAATAGTAAAAAATTAAACATGTATACACCTCAAAATCGTACATTGAACGCAAAAATCATAAGAGTAAACAGGTCTGTGAATGTACATCTACAAAATAACTGATTCAATTTCAATACATGAACTGTATTATAATTCCTTAAATGATTAGATATACATGGGCCATCCATATATTACGTTACAAGTGTTATAATAATTACAGTAAAAGTGAAAGTTTTATAGCCTTCGAAAAAAAAAAAAAAAGAATTCATGGATTACATAGATTTTTAGGTGACAGTTGGCATCATTTGAAAAGTGAAAGTTTTAAAGCCTTCAAAAAAAAAAAAAAAAAAGAATTCATGGATTACATAGATTTTTAGGTGACAGTTGGCATCATTTGATTATTAGAGATAGACTATAAATAAGCTATATTATATTGACCGTCATAAGTTAGGATAATTGTTGCAGAGTTTATGTATTCATTAGTATAAGTGCACATTCTAAATCAGGTCACCCCCTACCACTTTAAATAAACACTTATGTTTTAAATATCCTTAAATCAACAACCCTGCCTTCCCCTGACCTTCAGACTCAAGAGTGTGCACTTAATATATGACAGCTGAGACTCCGCAGAATGCTGGATCCAAATGTCAAATTGTTTACCATACTTTTCGTTAGAAAGTGCCAGGCGACCCAGATAATTGGTGGTGTAATTGTCTACAATTCTTAATAAATGGAGTTGTCTTGCTTGTAATAACATAATATAAACAAGAACATGGATGGTAGACCGCAAGCGACAGTTCATATGGCAAATAATTTTTGCCAGGAAACATTCAGCAAACTTATGACACAACGCCAAAGGAACTGTATGACAGCATGTATGATGGCATGCTTTGCTCAATACCATCTCATAACTGTCAATGTCCCTTGTCTTTAGTCTGACGTGCTGTTACTTGATAGTTACTCATGGAAATGCTCTCCGTTCAATATAAAATGCATTATACGCATCTGGCATTTTTTGCAAAGTTGAAACACACCATGACCATGGATTGTTTCCAAGCTACTTGTTAGCTTTTCAGTGGTGCTTTGGCCACAAACAGCATGTTTTTGGATAGTAGGTCTACTAGGTATCCTACTTGAAGTTGTTGAGTGACAATTATCCCATGTACCGGTACTTGATAAAAACATTATCAAACATTATTGATATTGACCTGCCCAAGTAACTGCTCATTAATTCATTTTAATAGTGTCAGTGTTGTGAATTTGGGACTGGTGTTCTGATGAACAATGTTCAGAGAGATTCCCTTGACTGGACAGCCCTTATAATTAAAATAAAACGTATATTATGGCCTTTGTCTTTAATCTGTGGTCACTGCTTAGTCAGTGTAGTGTAGTAGTTTTTAGGCATTAACTTTATTGACTTTAATAATATTCGGCATTGTACAACTTTACTGTAGTCTGTAGTGGCTTTTTTAGACATTAATAAATAATATTTTGTATTGGACAATACTATTGGCTAATTCTTAGAGATCATCCCGTGACGTCATTTGCGTGTTTACACTCATTTGTCATTTAGGCTAATGATTTGAGATGCCACGACTTATTTTCCAGGGAGTGACTTCCCTTTGTTTACTTTTACTTAATTATTTTAGGGATCAATTGAGGGTTCAGGTTAGGCATAGTGATCGATTTAGGGTTCAGGTTAGGCAGAGGGCTCGATTTAATTTAGTAATTTAGGGTTTCAGTTTCAGGAAACTAATTTAATTTACAGTACTCAGTTACAGTTATGAGTTACTACATTTTTTCTACATCAACATTACTACATCTACTTCTACAGTCTACATTCATACAGTAGTCAGTAGGTCTAAGTAGTCGTTTTTTTAAACTTACTTTTATTTTACTAGAAATTGGACTTTCTATAAAAGGAGCCAAGCATCAAAATGCAAGATTATGATAACAATTTACAATGACATTACAAGAATGGTGTCTCTCCAATAAGAGGTTAAAGGTCATGAACTCTTAATAAAGGAACTCTTTATTGTAAAGAAAGCACATTGATCAGTTTAGCTCAGAATCAATGTCTCGTAACTCTCGTTATTTATCGAACTCATTATACGCACAGCTTTGCGGCATAGGCATAACAATAACGCTCATCGTTATTCGAAAATTTCGGTCTGCTGATAACGCTCGGCACGCGCAGATTCGCGGCTGGTCACGTAATTTCTGTCTAGGTCCAGATTTAAAGAAAAAGAAGAGAAAGAACGCTTGCAATTTCAGTCTGCTATTGAAAGGATAGCTGATTTATACGAATAGTTATTTTATAGCTGTCACAGTGCGCATAGATAGGCATATAGTCATATTATAGGCATAAATAACATTAACAACGCTTCCCTTTTCTAAATATATAAAATATATTTTAGGGGCGTGAAATTGAAATATTGGCATGGGGGGGGGGGGGGGTGGTTTATGAGTATACAAAAAATTTAAACTTTTTTCAGAGATATATTATGTAAAAATTGAATTTGTAGATGTTTTGTCTTGGCAATAGCAGGTAGCAAGGATCGCAAAATGCCAACCATTATTTTCCCCGTAACATCTTATTACAGTTATTACATTTGGGAAACCAGAAAGTAGACAGGAATTCATTACATTATTTTTCTAATTTAAATGATAAAAAGAAAAATAGGAATACTCGATAGGACATTGTCTAGCTGCATGATTTAGAAAAGTTAGCTTGACAAAAAACGATTGTCTTTTTAGAAAATTTAGTTACATTTTATACACACAAAATCTGAGGTATATTCCGTTTGCAGAATAATTTTTGGGGGGACGTTTCCATGTTTGGAAAATCTTTTATTAGGAATATTTCTTTGCAGGAGTGCGCAATCTTCAAGAGAGAAGTAAGCTTAAGCGCAATATTCATTTGGGAATTCCATTCAATGCCAAAAGTTGTTGTTAAAATAGTGTTGTGTTGATTTTTTTTCAACTTTAATATTGATTAAATCTTCTAATATACCAATATTTTAACAATTATTTTTTAGCAGATAACACACTGAAACATCTTAGTGTAGTTTATCCAGGATTCCCAACTCACAAATAGAAATTATTACCATTTTCAGAATAAAAATATTAAAAATTTACAAGTGATAAAACCCTTGGCATGTAGTTTAAACTAACATTAATGGACAATAATAATTATTAACAAAATATGATATATTTACATTCAGAGCAATGATTTAAGAAAAAATGCTTTATGTGTTAGAAACCATAGTGATATATATTGATACGAAATTTAGTGTTCTTGTAAATATAAAATATTTATCTGTAAATTATGCCTTTTTCTTTTTTTCATCAGGAGAAAGCAGTTGCATAGCCCCAAAGAAACGATAGGTCAACATTAACAGCTGAATTGCAAAAACTAGTTACATTTATTGATGACTTGTTGTCTTTCAATGAAGTGAATCATTTACAGGAGTCAACAGATTTGGACAATCTTAGGCTGAGTCTAATCCCCCTTCTTCAGAACAGTCTCACTGATATATCAGTTGATTTCCAAATATGGACCATGAACGTCCTGTATCTGTTACGCTTGGATCACACTAAGTTTAACAGTAAAATACTGGAGTGTCCTTTTGGTGATCTTGTCTGCCTTAGACGACAGATAGAACGGATCTGGAAAGATAATTTTGATGAGGATGATTGTAAGAACTTAGCCGAAAGCCTACAGTTGCTTGGATTTTATCCATCAGCTTTGCAAGAAATAGAATCTACTGTGCCTGAGTCAATCAAATGGTGTCAGAGCTCACTGTACTGGTCAGTTCGATATTTGAAGTATAAGCTATTCAATGACCCACTGCTGTCTTATGTGCCAAGATATCCTTATCAAGACGAGAAGATTGACGAGTGGTTTAAGGAGATAATTGGAGATTGTGAAGTCAATATGTTTAATTCCTCAATAGGAGACAATCTAGAAATGGTTACAAGGTATGTCTTTTTTTGTTAAATATTAATTTTATTATGGATTTATCTTAATTTTGTCTGTCAGTACTCTATAAATATATGCCTATGCCTTTAAATTTCTTCAAAAGTATGTGTAGATTTTATTAGTTGTTAAGTTATGTTAACTATTAGTATTAGTATTAGCACTGTTATTAATAAGTACATTAACAGCCGACTTGAAAAAGGGTATAAAGCCTCATACTGAATAACCCAATGAAAAATATATAAAACCTTCTATTTCTGCTCATAGTCTCCAGGGATCCCAGTGATTTCTTGTATTTTTTGTGTCCATAGTCAACACTACTTATAAATGATGATTTATTGTTACTGTCTGAGACAAGTTATTAACATAATTTTCCTTGTTGTTCTTTATCCTCAGTTCCTTTTTTGCAGTCAAAGGCTTTCAGTCAAAATGTCCATTTTGTTTCATCTGTCTTTTGGTTTTCTCATGCCATTGTGCCATATTTAAATATCTTCTTGCTTTCTGGATTATTCTTCGTTGGCCAATTTGTTCATAGTGGTGCTTATTTACAAATTCTTTCCATTTATCTATATTCTGAGCAATTTTTTTCCAGTCTATTTCACTCCTTGTCATTCTCATTATCTCTGTTTATATCCTTGCTGAAAGTTTTTTTATGGCCTTTCTCTCATTTTGTTACTCTGTGGCTTTTGTGACATAAACTGACTAGTAATATGATTTCTTGAGTGTCAACACAATAGTGCATAACACTAATAACAGTAGTGTCTTGTTTGGTGTTGATTTTTTTTTTCTTGTTAGCTGGGCTTTGAACTCCGTCAGCTACCTCACACTTAATTCTATGATACAGGACGCTAATTTTTAAGATAACTATATATTTTGTAATAACATTAATTGTTGAAATCAAATGAAACCTAATTTATTATGTTGTTCTCTAAAATTCAATTAATGGGCTGTAATTCCCAGTCTCATTACCTTCAGTTTCTTGCTGTTGATATTTAACTTTAGCATTTTTGCTATTAAGTTTCAAATTTATTGTTATATCTGGACTGTGGAAAAGTACCTCCAGCGCTCTCAAGTTAATTATATCTAATTAAAATTATTTGTACTAAAAGTAAGTCAGGGTTTTAAACAATTTTTGAGTGAAGAGCCATTTTATAAACTATATCTGCTAAGAAAATATTTAGAAAGCCGCAACCAAAAGCTGTTTGGGAGAGGGAATTTGCACATGATTCCTGGAGTAAACTTTTACTCATGAGTCATGATACTTTGTAAAACAAATAGAGCCTAGAAATTAGACAGATTGGAAAATGAGTATTTAGGGGCAGAGTTCATAAGCTTGAATATGTGCATAAAAACTTAAAAATTTTTCTGCAAATGTGAATTTTCAAGTTTACAGTAAAACTGCATCACAATGTTCATTTATGAATCTTATACGGGTACCAGGTTTTTGTTTGATAACATTTGATTATAGATTATAATGGCTAGCAATTTCAAAGTCTGTATCTTGATCTTTTTTAAAACAGTTAATCATATATATATATATATATAAATTTAATTAAATCAAGTTTTAATGTAACCAACACTTTAACAGCTTGTCTAAACCACTTGCCTCATATTTAATTCTGTTTAAGTCCAGTTTTTCTGTAACACAAGCTGATTAATAAATTGTTATACAAATAGTGGAACACTCACTATTAAACTAAAATCTTGGAAGACGCAAGATGAAGAGAACTTACTTCGAAATTAAAAAAAACAAAAATTATTTATTTATTTATTATCATTGTAAATCGAAATGTGTTCAATATTTTAAAAGTGGTTACTATATCATCATTTTTTTAATATGATTGGCAGTAAATTAAATTATGCAATACACATGTAGCCATTTATGAATGCAATTTACTTTTCCTATGGCACTATAAATTATAAATATAATTACATAAATGCATTTTCAATATGTGCAGTTTTTGTTCTTTAACCAAGAGATATGATGTGGTTTCACTCGCATTTGTTGAGGTGTTGTATGAAGGATACGCTGGCAGTGTTTTAGTCAGCAGATTCCCACTCTCCATGCAGCTGGTAAACCCTAGGGGGTATAAAATGGATAGAAAGGACCCAGGGGTGTCACGGTTGTTTCAATATTGTCATTGAGTACATTGTCATACTACCACTACTAGCTACAAAACTTCATCACCTGATTATTGTGATGGTGGTTTACTCATCTAGCCTTTAACTTTAACCATGGGGCTTCTAGCCACAAGGAAGGGGAGGTTTGCAACTGAAGTCAGAGTTTTTACTTCTCTTACATAATCCATCAGTAATTCATCATTTGACATACGTAATTCCTCTACCCTCAGGTCTCTGATTTTTTTTCTGAAATGACATTTCAGGGAAATAAAAATATATATTCCAATGGTATCATATATGTCAAGATTTTTCAAACTTATCATTTTAAATCTCTTATGTAATTGGATGATAGCTGTTTGTAGTAATTTTTATTAATAATGATTTCTGTATTTAAATTGAAGTTATTTTTTAAACTTTGAAATTCAATAAATCTATTTTAATTGATTATAGTGTTGTTACTATTTATCTTGCTTCTATAGAAAATGCTATAGAATCTATTATCCAACTTGCCCCTACATATTTTATTAAAAAATTATTATTTTACGAGCCATCCCAAAATTACATAACAGTTACCCACTGAGAAGGGGGGGGGGGCTTGTTTTTTATTATGGAGTGTGTGCACTGTGTGTAAGTGTGCCTGTGGTCTGGGGGAGGATGGGGAGGCCAAATGTGTAAGACCATTTATGCATAAAATCTGTAATTATTTGTAAATTCTTAGTTCTTAATTAGCATATTTATGTCTACCACATAAAGCTAAAGAGTGATTATGTGTTTGTATTTTCGTGGGGTCCCTATCTTTGTGATGATCAAATGGCACCTTAGAACGGGTCTCCACTGGTGCAACTATTTTTAACTTTAATGAAAAACTTCAAGAGTTAGGACATTTTATTTCTAGATGTTTTAGCATTGAAATAATGATTAGAATATGATTTCATATTTTACAATTCATATTTTACAAGTCATTTAAAAAAATAATCTTTCTTAATTTCTACCTAACTTCATTAAATTTGATTATTTTAAAGAAGGCTTTTAAAGTTATATAAATGTCCTTTTTATGTTTCTATAAAATAAAGTCCCAACGATTTTCCTTAAATGTTATTAAATTAGATTTAAAATATTTTTGAAGTTTCCAGAAAGTTCCAAATGAGTGTAGAAGGTGTTTTTTTTTCTATTTGAAATAAAATACTTCTTTTGAGTTTTCAACATTAATGGTAAAATATTTTAAATATAATGTGTTGGCTATCCATTTGGGATGGGGATCCTATTTTATTTTAATTCATCTTTTAAAAGTTGATTTGTCTTTAAATCACATTTCTTGGCTGTGCTCAGCTTGAACTTCAATATCAACTGAAATGGGATTGGCCCCCAAATCTAATGTTTACAACTAAGAGCTATTATAAATCTTGCTTTTTCAAGGACAATTCTTATTTTAAAACTGGTCCGTAAATGAAGTGTTTTTGACAGTGCTATCTAAATTACAAACAGCAAAATGTACACCTGTCAACTATTAAAACAACGTGCCAGCTGGCAAACAGCAGTGTATGAAGGAGTCAAAAAAATAACAGCAGTGTATAAAGGAGTCAAAAAAGGCAGAAGATGCGCAAAATGAGGCCCTTGCAACAAAGCAACAAGGAAGGCCTAATCTAAACAGGAGTCAATATTCTCCTGCGAGAAATGAAGTTGAGATTGCTATTCCAGCATTGGCATAGTGAGCCATTCGTTGAAGTGTACACTCCGTCTCGTGAAGACGGATGGATGCCATATATACTACTGGTACTACAGCTATTAAACTAGAGCGGTGGCTTACAACTTTTATCACTTATGTATTAAGGGCCATAAGCAAACTAGGCACCAGGGTTGCCGACTGTCCGCAACTTTGACGAACGGTATGCAAAAATTTAACCTAAAAATACTTGACAGTAAGAGTTTTGGGATTTCCTTAATGTCACACATTCAACATTTTCAGGTGCCTGGGTGGGGTGTGAGGCAAAAAATATTGGGAAACACCATTAAATAGCATCAGATTTTCATTTATTAAATTAAGAGTAAAAATTAATTTCAGGCTTTCGCATCCTTTTGCATTAATCTTAGTATACATCACAAATTTTGGAAATAAAAATCACATGAACTGCATAGTTAAACACCATAAACCAGAAATTCATTGTCTTTATATCCAACATACAAGAAGACAACCAGGAACATACGATTTGCATTAATAATAATGGGAATGTTACATTCATTATGAATAATTAATCATTTTGATTTTAATTATTATGCTAACTGTTCAAAATCATATAACATTTATTATTTCATAATAAAAACTTTTAAAATTATTAACTGTGAAGTGGAAGTATCAACACACAACAAAGCCTGGATGAACCAACCAGTTTCTGTACATGTATTTCTCCTAGTGAATTACATGGAACAAATATAAGAGGAGATAAGATTCTTTATTGATACTGATAAATGGACATGTTTTTTTTAATTACACTGTACTATTGTAAATATTCATTTTCACAATTTTCAGCACATAAACAAAAGCCTATTATTAACCAACACATTTTACAATTTAAACATAAGACATCGAACGTATTTCTCTAGCATAGAAATCAGCCATAAATAGTGACAATAATGACTTAATTTGCAAACCGTTGGAGGAGCATCCTGGTAAATTTGTACTGACTTGGGAACAAAAGAATTTTTATATCTTTCTGTCCTTACTTTAAGTTTAAGTTATGAGAAAGGAATTCACCCTGATCGAGCTGATCTTAGGTTTCTGTGATGATGTGAGTGGGATGTATCATCCAGCATTTTTGTTCAAAAAGTTCAAGTAAAGGAAAATGCTGTTTTAAAACTAAAAAATAATTACGGATGAAATAAGCTACAATAACTTGAAACTTATGCAATTTGGTGTGCCTAAATATTTAATCACCAGTATATAATTTAAAACTTCATGTTGCACCTCTTTAATGCTTCAGTTATGCCATGGCACACCAGTTTTATTGGAGAAAGAAAAAAAACCATTAAGCTCAAATAGAATTAGTAAAACAGAGTAGGGTTAAACCTGAAAAAATAAACGCAACAAAACAGCGAACATGTTGCGTTTATTTTTTCAGGTTTAACCCTACTCTGTTTTACTCATTTTATTTTGTACTAACCTGATTGCAGTCTCTCCTCTTATTACAAGCTCAAATAGATCTTAGAATCTAAATTAGATTATGTTTATATTTATAGAGGATAATCTAAACTCTTTATATATTTGAAGTAAAGCATACAAATGATTTTAAAAATGCTGATAGATTTTACCTCTATTTCCAGATTTTCTTTTTCATATGAGCTAGTAATTTGTATAGTGTTCAATGCAAGTGGAAATTTGGAAAACTTACGTCATTGAGGAAAGTAATGGTATAGAAGAAGAAGCCTAATTAAACTAAATTTAGCCATTCTGTATGTTTCAATATTCTCACAAATACATTAAATTTAATAGCTAAAAACATTTTTACAGAAGATTTAAATATTGTAAACTGAAATACATTTTTCAGCCAATGTTGAAAATAATTAATTTAAATGTTTGTCAAATGATTACCACTTTAAATGAGCAGATGGGACCAGACAGCAACTGCAGCAACTATTCATGAAGTTTTAAACAAGTGTTCAGGATTAGAATCAAGAAATTTGTAAGGCATAAGTAAACACATTATCGTTTTAAAAAAATGGATTTTTATAACTCTTTGAATAAATGTAAACATTGGTTAGTATAATTAATGTTATTAATTATTAACAGTAACATCACATACTTTTTACATTACTCAAAGAAAACAAAACTCATAATTTATCATATTAGTTCTCCACAAAAAAAAAAGGAAAATAAACAAACATGACATCAAATAAGATAATTTTTTTAATACCCGGTAGTTGGAATGGGGATCCTATTTTATTTTAATTGATAAATAAAAATCATATCAAATAAAAATGAAACCTGCAACAATTTTAATTTACTCTTAACTAAAGAAAAGGACTTCACAATATTCAACCTATAAGATTGGCCCACATGACTCTAGATGAAAAAAGGTGGATGCTGAAATACCTCAAAATTTAAAAAAAAAATCCTCATTTGTTAACTTAAAATTTTAAAAAAATAATTATCTTATGAAATTATCAATACCCGTACATAAAACATCTTAAATTTGCTAATTAACATTAAAATTAAATAATAAATTCAAATCAATCATATTTATTTTGTAGCTCTTTTCAGTCTTTCAACAGACAGAAATTTATTTAAAGCAAGCATTTGGTATTGTCTTTTTTCATTCCTAATAATCAATTGATAGTTATTATAGTCGTCATAGTTCTCAGATGTCAGTAATGGCAACCCTAACATTATCAGCTGAAGTATCAATCTTGTTTTCAGCATACTACACAAAATTCTGCAAATCTTCTTCCAAATTTGATTCACATTCTCCCTCTTCAACTTCTTCTGCTTCTCTTTGGTGAAAATAGTCAGGTCTTTCTTTCCACAATTCTAATTTGGCCACGAGGGGAAGACCTAAATCACTGATTTCTAAAGTCTTTTGCATGTTGGGTTGTTCACAGTTAACTGTCACATTGATTTTCATACTTTTCTGAAAAAAATGTAAAATATTTTATTTTACTAAGGTATTTTAACTTAAAATAAATTTTATGTAATTAATGTAATAGTTGATGAAAAAAAAAATTAAAAGAAATCAAATATTAGATCCAACATTCACCTAAATCCAGTTTTCTTATCCTTATGATTACCTCTGCTTTAACAAATCCTGTAACAGTAAATCTCTCTTTTACAACACATTTGTTCATTATATAAAAAATATTGAAGTCAGCATTGTTCTAAAAAAAAGTTTATGGAGTATCTTTTATCATAAAGCAAACTGATTAACCTATGATTCAGTCCCTTGAATGAATTGTTAAATGGAAAATGCTAACATTTCACTCAAAAGCATTCTTTAACTGTTAAACTAGTGTTAAGTAAAGAAAGCAAGTATAGGAAATGACTCCATGAGTCTTAATTGAATTAATTTGGACAAATATTTTTAGTTAATAGGTGAGTTGTTCATCATCATCAATGTTACTACTCCCTCATGAAGCCCCAGGCCTACTGCAGACAGATCCTTGACATTTCATTCAAGCTTGGAACCCAACTGATGTTAAATCCTGTCTACAACAACATTCCACTTCAGTCTTGGTCAAGAGGTGAGCCATCTGCCACTTGGATTCTGACTGTGTAGCACTTAAGCTCCTCTATAATCTGGCATCGTCTTGAGGGGTCCTGTCCAATGCAGTCTACATTTTTTTAAAATTATCCTGGCTATGCTTGGGTCTTATACAACTGGTAAATTTCTTTTTTTTTTAAAAATCTCCATTCATCATTATCCCCTAAAGGCCCATATATATATATATATATATATATATATATATATATCTTTCTGAGGATCTTCCTCCCCCAGTTAACTATTTTAATGAGAAGGTTTTCAACTTTCTTGATGAGGGTCAATGTCGCACTTGCATACATCAATACTGGTAGCATAATGGTTATTAAGGTAAATATTTTTCTTTGTATCTCTTGAAAGGCTTCTGCTTCCTAGTAGCTTTCGTAGACTAAAACATGACTGGTTCCCTGCTAGATCCTTTCTTCACATCTGTCATTATTTCATTGAGCTCCTAGGGATTTGAATGTATTTACTCTCTCAAAGTTTTTGTTTTGTTTGTTGTTGGTATCATTTGTATGTCTGTCACGTGACATTACGATTTACTTGGTCTTTCTTTATCCACCTCTAATCCAGCTTCAACTAGGCATCTTCAAAATTTAAAGGATTTCATAGCTATTTCTGCCCTGTATATGCCAGGTACTGCAAGGGCTGTATAATAATTCACCAAATGGTTGTGGTTCCATAAGGTTACTTTGGACATAGTTTGTCCTTGTTACGCTGGTGCTCACATGCAGTTTTCGCACATCTTTTTCTAATGAGATATTAAACAAGATACATGATAGTATCATTGATAGTGAGTCTACTTGTCAGAGACCCCATCAAGACCCAATGGAACTCCAAGTACTCTCCATGTATTTTTTAATGCCATGTTATGTATATTTCGGGTTATTTATTTAATTGGGGCCTCCAAGTTCCTGTAGAGCATTATACTGTCTGCAGTATCATAAGCTTTTCTGTATCCCAAGTAAAGTGGGTACTTTGAGATATTCTATTCTTAAAATTTCTCGAGGCATCTGACAGTGAAGATAAGATCTATGTGATATTTTTATATTTTTGTTTTTTGATGATTTATTTTCAGCCTCGTTCTTTTCCCAGACTCGTTCAAAGCTCTGTGATATTCTCTTTTATGTCTTGTACTCTGTGAGACAGTATGGCTGTCATCTTCTCTTGCATGTCTTGTACTTGCAGTCTGTGAGATAGTATGGCTATGTGATCTTCTCTTGTATGTCTTGTATTCTAGGAGATAGTATGGCTATGTGATCTGCTCTTGTATGTCTTGTTGTCTGTGAGATATTAAGGCTATGTGATTTTCTCTTGCATGTCTTTTAGTCTGTGAGATAGTATGGCTATATCTTCTGCAAATTCTAAGTCTTCTAATTCAAGTCTTTTGTGTTAGAGTCCACTGGATCCCTTTTCCTGAATTTGTGTATGCTTCTTTTGTGACCCTATCTAGTACTAGGAGGAACTGAGTGACGAAAGAAGAAATCCTTGCTTTTCTCCAGTTGTAACATGAAATTCTTTGGACAGTCTGCAGCTATGTACTACACTGGGCAGAGAGTGCTGGGTGGCCGAGTGGTTTAAACTGAGGTAATCTCAAGTTAGTGGACTGGAGTTCAATCCCCAGCCAAAGCAAAATCATCACCAGTTTATCTGGGTGGATGGGACTTGTTAACCTTGGATGGCAACTCATCTAAGTGATGAAATCAAATCTGGAAATGGAGTGCCATGGGCGGTATGATATTGACACAATTCCAACAACTCTAGTGATATGGAATGCATAAAGAGCACAGTGAAACACACAAGACATACAGCTGGTCATCCTGGTATATTTCCGGTTGCCCTAACTAAGTTTTGGATTATATAGTCAAGGACAAGAGAGTGATCATAAAGTGTTCATAAAGGATTTTGATGATGGCTATTAATTTCATTGGAATTTCATAGTGCCTCAAAATTGGCTAGATACTTTTTTTCTGTCAAAGGCCATTTGACAAATGTGACATAGAGAGGAGAGTCTCAACTAATCTTGTTTTACTATGTTCAAGTCCTAAGCCAACAAGAATGATAACAGTGAAATTATAACAAAAATTATTTAGCGTAAATCTTTGAAGTAGCCAAAAATAATTATTAATGAACAAAAAATATTGCTTAAATTAAATCCTAAGAATTTTTGAAAATTCAAAAGCTACTATTTTTAGAACACACTAACCTTCAAACGTTGAATATTGTGAATTACAACAAAATTTTTTGAAAGGTTGCCATCTTTGCCTTGAGTAATTGTTCTCACTTTTGCTTTTTCTGCAACATCCTTAGATTTATTAGAAAGAAAAGAATGAAAACCATAATTATCTTTCCAAGTAGAACTCTACTAATAGGATTTCTTTATGCTCATAAGCAGTTTTTATATTAAATGGTTATTTTTAAAGCACTTGTTATTCCTCAGCATTCTGTGAGTTAAAAAAACAACATTTTTACTTTTGTCATATTAAGATTATTTATTGGTCAATCCTCTTTTGCATTAATTTTTTATCAGATTTGCAAGCAAAAAAAAAAACTACATAAAATCTGCAGTTAAAAGAAAAATGTTAGTTTCTTTTATTTCTTCCACTACAGCTGGAATCTACTAGCTTTCATCAATCTTTATTCCCAAACCACTGCACACTTACCACAGGCACTCCGCTGACATAAGCAACACATTTTTCAGTTGGCCCAGGATCTATAACAGATGTGTAAATCTTGAGTACATTAGAAAACTCCTGCTGGAAATCAAGCCTGACTTTGACAGTGAAGTTATCAAACTTGACATCTAAGTTAATTGAATCTGGTTTCCCTGGAGTGATAAAAATAAATAAAGTGCTTAATTTCAATGAAAGATGTTATAACAAGAAACAAAAATTGTGGTAAATAAAAACAGGTCATGAATGTGATTGCACAGTAATTTAAAATAAGGGAGTTAATATTTTCCTTTTTTGCCAACCTGATTGCAGTCTCTCCCCTTTATTCCCCACTCTTGACACTGATGGCAAATATTTCACATCAGGACATAACAAACAAAGCTCAAACATTAAAAAAAACTTAAACACTTTAAACTTTTGACAATATGAACCTCATAAATATAACATGCTAGTGGTGTTATTTGAAAATATATAAATTTCCCTTAATATTAAAAAATATATTTCTCCAGCTTTTCCTCTTCTCAGAATCAAGTGCTTGTCTTTGTAAAATCCAAAACAGTCTTAATTCATTATAAAATGATAATACTCAGCAGAACAAAATATTTCTAATATGGTCTAAGGCTAATGCAATCAATTTAAAAGATTAAAAATATTTGATTGTAGTAAATTATAGTCTTACTGTGAGCTGTTTCCCAAAGCATTTTCCGGAAATTGTACTCAGATGTTTGGCCCGTGTATACTATTTTATCTGTAAAGGATCGATGAACTTCCAATAAATTTGTTCTTATCTCTGGGATTTGCCTGTAAGACCGTTCATTGCTGGCATTATTCAACTTTGGATCTTTGTGGATAGCTGTAAAATAAAATGCGTACATGTTTTTTTTTAAAATATTGTGCTGTAGTTTGGTACCTACACGTTTTTTTCTCCAAAGTTATTCAAATTGAATTTGGACAATAAATTTTATTTAAAAGAAATAAAATAATTTCTTCAGCAAAGCTTGAAGTTCTTGAATTAAAGAAAGACATTGTAAATTGTCATATCCGGAAATTTGAAAAATTTGTTTGAAATAAATTTCATCGATGGAAAATTGATAGACGGAAGTTTGGTCGAACGGAAACTTGATCGAATTTTATTTTGAGTTCACATGATCAAATTTTGCGTCAAATTTCTTTTTGAATGCATTATTCTGTTTTACTATAATATAGTATAGTGTGTTCAAAAAGAAATTTGAGGAAAATTTGATCATGTAAACTGAAAACAAGATTCAATCGAATTTCCGTTATATCAAACTTCGATAGATCAATTTTCTGATGATGAAATTTATTACAAACAAATTTCCGGTAACGGTAAATTGCATACCTTCTCTGAGCTTTTTGAATACAGTTTCAATGTCTATAGGCAGATATAATATATCCTTCAGATGACTGACTAATATGCCAAAATTCCTTCCTTCATAAGCAGCTAAACCATAAGATCTGAATTTTTAAAAAAAAAGAGGAAAAAAAAAAAAAAAGTAAATAATGATTTATTTTTTTAAAATTGATTAACCAGCTTATTAATTTATTTTGTGTTTTAAATTAACCATGCTCTTCAACATAAAAGAGATCTGAAACCAGTTTTCATGTATGGCACACCATAAGTCTTTTAAAGATTTACTGGGCACATTACAATTAAAAACATTGTCACATTATAAGATGTATAAGCAGGCTTAAATGGGCCACTGCTTTGTAGGTACTCAATGATTCTTCATAAATTCTGGCTACAGTATGCCTTGTAATAATGCATAATTGAGGTTGAGAGATCAGTACTCCTATCACCTAAACAACCTCATCTATAATTGAAATGCTTAAGTGGGGACAAAATGGCTATAGCCTATAGGCCCCAGAGATATCTCCCCTTAAAGCGGTGTCTATATTTACAGTTCTGTTTGAACCAACACAGATCCATTAAAGACAGCTATGCTATAATCATTTCACATATCAAATCCAGATTTATTTGCAGTGTATATTTAATGTACAACTTTTTACAGAATATCTTGAATAATACCAAGTAGCTTACGTTCCATAGCAAACAATAGCATTCCCATTTTCCACTTTATCTTGGGTTAAAATTGCAGGTCTGGTTTCATCTCCATACCTGAAAAATATTGATTAAAAAAGCAGTGCATTAAACAATATGTACATGTATGACTGATTTACAAACTCCAAAAACTAATGAGTGCATCACTATGAAAAGTTTATGAATCTTAAAAGCATCAATAACAGTTTAAAATATTCAGTTTTTTTTTCTTCTTCATTTTTTAAATTAAAATGTAAAACTTAAAACTATTTACTTTGACACTATCATGGTGAACATATTCATGGTGAACATATTCATGGTGAACATATTCATGGTTACATAATCATAAAACATATCTTACGAATTTGAAGAATTTTTGCTTACGATTTCCTACAAATATCCAGAATCATGCAACAAATCTGTGGTTTCCGTTGCAAAAGACTGCTGAATATTTTGTCTGCTGAGATGCAGTCGGTATTTCGATACAGACAAGGTGCATCAATGGGAACTAAGAAGCATTGGTTTGAGATCTCAAAACCATGACCACAAAAATAAAAAACACAGTACACCCCATTTCCAACCAATTTTCTGAACTCAAACACTGATGATAATATCTCAGCTTTGGTTAGGTTCAGTAAAGAAACAACCTGAGGGAAAAATTCAAGAAAATAAGTTTACTGTTTTAGTATTTCTTAATAATTGCCTGACAAATGATAATATATCAAAAACTAGATATGTTTAACTATATTTGTTTATTGCAAATATTCTACAGCAACACATCTCCTGTTTAATTTATTATTCTATTGACATATTCTGTTGCTGTAAATTTAAGAGAATTTTTGGGGGGGCCATCTGTCCATCTGAAGGACGACTGTGTAGTTTTCAATGGTTGAAATCACATGGCCTGGATTTTTTTATGGAGAATTCACTGGTTGCCAGTCTGGAGATCCCTCCTTTCATGCAGCTGGCGAATTCAAAGTAAATGATACAGCATGGTACCAGAGGTGTTGCAGGAGCGAGTCAATGTTATAACTTTTATGGACCTCCATTGCTGGTTTTTCTGTTTTGTTTTTTTCACTAATCTTTTAATCTATGGTTTGCAGCCGCAAGCTAGCAAAGGTTTGCAGAGTTTCATTCTCTCAAATAATTTCCATCCCATCAGAGTGCAGTATTGTTTTAAACTCCATCCAGTGACCCAAGTGTATATTACCAGTATACAATGATAATCAATACTCTTCAGTCAGCTTAGTCGACTGAACAGCATACTGGTCAATCTCCTGAATTTGATGTTAAGAGATTTTGAGACAGAGCTCTAATACTGTAAATCACGTTGAGAACAAATGGACCAGCAGACACTTTAACTTTATAGGGTAGCAATTTATTATTTCTATCATGAGTACGGCAGGATGCAGGCATATTTGACTGCTTTAAGTCCATCATCAAGAAGGCTAGTGACTTTTATGCCTCCCAATAACAGGACTGCCAGTTTACCAAATTTCTTCCCAACATATTGCCCCAGGGTGATTTCACAGATGAACCTACAAATTATTTAAATGATGGAATAAACCTATTCAGTAAAGAATTCTGCAATTACAAAATCACTCCAGACTAGAGTTTGGGTATTTAAATTATGAAAAATAGACATTTTATTTTAAGAAAATTGATTAGTTAATTCAATTGTTATATGTTTAAATTTAAGTTTGTTTAAAAAATGGATATCCTTTTATAAACATTTATAATTTATAGTCTATTTTTAAAAATTAATCAGTTATTTATACAATGTATGAAAGAAATCATATTATTAATTACCCTTTCAAGTATAAATTGAACGATTATAAGCAATGATTATACACTGGGTTTATAGAGTACCTGTACTGCCAGCCACTGAAAACGACGGTTATAACATGTGTCTTGACCTAATTTTACTTTAACGTAGCATTGTGGCGACCACCACTTGTTTGCCCCTTTTTTTTTTTGATATTGATGTCACCGATTAAATGTGTAGTGCTATACCCACCCACCCCTCCCTTGATTGGGAAAAGGCTGTTTATGTTCTATTTGCTCTAAAGAATGCTGTCGAATGATGCAATTTCTAAAAATTATTTTCTAAACCTTCCCCCACTAGACATATTAATAGGGGCCTCACAAGACTGTACTCTTTATGTGTGTGAATATATAAATATTTGTAACTTTCGAGGATTATACTTATTCACTTGCTGTGCTGTAAGTTAATATAGTTTTATTTCTGTCGATTTGATCTTGTATTTTTCTATAAATTTAATAGTATAATTAAAATGAATATTGCTAATATCACTGGCTTTGGTATCGCTTTTCTTTGTATACTGGTTTTCAGTCTTTTTTACGAATTGTTTAACAAGCCAAATCTTAAAACATATCAATTTTACCGTAGCAACTTCTTCCATTTTTCTTTGCATTAAAATTTGTGCTTCTATACATAAACCCTAGTAAACTGACCTTGAAGTTGAGAGACTGAAAAATGCCACACAATGTTTGAACATCATGTCTGGGAGCAGACAGTAATCTGTCACTGCGGTAGTCATAACAACCAATCAAGAGAGCAACTTTGTCTGTGGCTAAAAAAAAAAAAAGAAATTCAATGTCCATTTATTAAGTTTTTATTTTACTTCTCCTGTCAATAGCATTATTTCATTATAAATAAATTAGATAAGTGTTTTGTAACCCTGAAAGCCTTTGAGAATCTATCAGGTTCTGGAAACAAAATTGTTAACATTGTCTAAATGTCCCGTTTGTGTAATTGTAACTAAGGATGTTAAACAATAATGGGATTTCAGATTATTGGTTTTGAAACCAATAACTTGATGTTCCCTAAACTCTTTATGTGCTTATAGTAAGCTTATAAATGAGTCAGAATTTTAAATTTATTTTAAAAAAAATAAAACAAAGATGAATAAGGTTCAACAGCTATTTAACAAAATATTTGACTGCCCTTTAAATTGATATCTGCTGTCGCTTTGTTTTTGCATGTGTGTATCTGCTATAGATATCAATTTACAGTTTTCTTTCACGCAGATTATAATACCAGAGTCAATTAACAGCATTTTAGACCCCAAAAAAAAATTTTGAGATAAAAAGAATTATTTGTATTTATTTCAATTTGTGTTTAGATTCAAAGTCTCGTTCCGAAGGTGGGTGTATGTGTGACTGTGTCTTTGCAAGTGGCTGTGTTGCTGGAATGTCAGATTATGTAATAAGCTCATTTTCATTCTCTAAAATTTGTAATAAATATAGATTCTGCAACATTAAATAACGGCACGGGAAGAAGGGGTGGGGGAGTTAACAAGGCATTAATTTGACATACTTTTCACATTGAAATTTGAAAGTTTAGCTAACTTGCATTTGAACCGAAAGAATAGTTCACTTTTTTACATTCATTAACTACTAAAATGTCATGATTTGGTTAATTATAAAAAAAATATAACTTAATCTGAATATACCTATCTGAAGTGCATTAAAAAAATTGTGATGGTTTAATAATTAATTTTGGGTGTTCCTAATAGCAAACTGGTAAAATGTTTTTTTAGTAAATATGAGATAATTTATTCATACCAGTAACAAAATTGTTTAAAAAAGTGCATACCAGTGTAAATTCTGTCCATTCTGGCATCTGATACTGTTATTTGTAAAAATGCCTCCCGAGTATAAAACTGTTTATCTTGACTTGATATTTGACAGGAATAGCAACCTACTCTTTCATAAGTTTGTACATTGTACAGCCTTAATTCATTGGTCCTGGATCCTTTAGTAAATAAGATATAAATTGATGTAAACAATTTTATTTTAAATAAATGAAATGGATATTATGAAACGACATAATGTAGAGGACAGCGTTTTCAACAATTATTAAATTATTTCAAATTAAAACTTATTTAAAAAAATTAGCACTTTTTAAAATACAAATAATTTACAAATAGAACATAAACAAATATCACCTATTAATATTTGTAGTCCAAACTACATTTTAGCTTTTCCAAATTATATTATTTACATTTTTATTTTGGCAACATTGTGCAGAATTTACAGACCAAATTATAATTTTAACAAAATTTCAATTAAAACATTTCCTAGAAAATGTACTATGAACCAAAAAATAGCTATTTTCAGTTTTTCATCATAGAAGTTTTACAAAATAATTTTTTAAGAAGTTCAGTTAAAAAAAATTACTTCTTCACATTGCATCTCCTGAACTTTTAATATTTTACCCTTCACAGATATACATTAATACCACATTTGCTCTTGTCTTCTAGCTTTGGTGAATCAGGATTTTATGTTACTAGTCAGTTTCAATCAAATATTTGCTGAGGATTATTAAAACCTGCTGCCCTTTGTTTGTTTGGCAGATAATGTTACTATTGCACCACAGAGCTGGCTGTTGTGTATTAAAATTAACTTACTTGATTTTTAAGATACATTTTTCTCTTACACTAGAGCAGTGTTTCCCAAACTAATAAGTTTGACAGACAGGGGAACACATTTAAGAAATGCGACAGACCGAGGACTGATTAATTAATTATAGTTTCTTTTTATTTGACCATTAATATTCATGTTGTGCGCACTGGCAGCGTAAGGCTTGCAGCATGGTGCCGATCCGCAGGCAAACATTTGGGGAATGTTGCACTAGAGCATCAATTAAACTAATGGGGACCTAGTTTTTCAGATAACTGAACAGTCCCATGGAGTAAAGGCTAAATTTTTTCCCACCTAATGTAAGTCTTTAAACTAGGGGTTTTGCCTACAATTGGGAAGTAGCAACAAAAAAAAAAAAAAAAAAAAAAAAAAAAAGATATGTGAACACAGGTACTGGGAAGGTTGTGGCCTATAATCCAGAATGATCTTAGGTTCTGAACAATATGGTATATTAGTTATTAAATTAGCCATTTTATTATCCCAGTCTGGTCATTGCATGTACACCATGAATCTAGAATTTACTTGGATTGTGCGACAGAGATCTAAATTGATGTTCAATGTTTGTATATCAATGCTCCAAGCCATGCACATTGCATAGGATAACAATAATAAAAAAGACAATAGCATTTTGGAAAACTGGCTTCCAGAAAATCAGTGCTCTACAGCATATATTTATTTTTGACTCATTCCATATGTACATTACCAAATAAATTGATTTAAATTTAAAAAAATTAAAATTATTTTTGTCAGGCTTAATTAAAACTGTTACTATGTACATACCACTAATACCATTTCCATCATGAAGTTCTTGTTCACCATGAAACCACTGATAAGTCAAATTAATTCCTCCCCATACCTCACATTTAAATAGAGCATTGCCACCCAATAAAATGATACAGGAGTGAGGATGCTCTTTGATTTCTAGGTCAGCTGAGAATAGAAAAAAAAAAGATAGGCAGAGAGCAGGATAAAATTGGTGTGTGAAATGCCATTTTATTATTTTCATGTGCAGTAAGATCAGATAAAACAATTTTCCTACATACTTATTTTAGAACACACACAAAATGATAAGAAAAATATCCTTAAATTAACTCCATTGTGACACCATACAAGTTTTATTTCAAGAGTCTATTTCATAAATACACCACGTCATCTAAAGTAAATAAAAAAATAAACTTACGAGCATGACAAACATATACTTTTGTTGGTGTGGACATTTCCATCGTTGAATATTCTTCATTGTTGTATACAATACAGTAATACTGACCATTATCAGAAATTCTGTCAATGAATGAAAGATATATCAAATAAATTTATTTTATTTTATTAATTATAAACTCCGAACAAAGCCCCTTTCAACTTGAAATTAAAACTGTTAGGCATATTCAGCACTGCGTGCCCTAAAAATAATTTTTAACTCTTTGAAAAGCTTTTGTTGAAGAACAAATGAAGTCAACATAAAAAAGTAGAATATAATTTTCTTTTCTTTCGTTTTGAAACAAAGTAATATTTAGAACAACTAACCAAACTGCACATTCAGCCAAAAGTGTCTTACTTACGTAACAGAAATCAATCTGCAAGTACTTTCTGAAAATCCATTCATCTTTTCTCCATTTTTGTACCACTGATACTGTGGTGGCGGAAAGCCCTTTGCCTTCACTGCAAACTCTACTGTTTCACCTTCTAAAACCTGCATCTCACTAAGGGGATTGTGAGTTATTTCCACTGGAACTAAACAAAAAGAATTTAAAAGCAATGAAATAGCTCAAACATTTAAACAACTGTTTGATTATTACTTACTGCAATAACGAATCTCGTTATTCAGATGCCAGCCACTCTTGAAAGATAAAATACGAGTATCAATGCACATTACTTTGAATATTTCCGCTAGTATTATGTGAGTGAACTTAAACTGCACATACAAAAATTTTAAGTTAATCAAGAATTTTCTTTGCATATTACTGAGATGCATAACATTCTTTAATGAGATTTAATTTAATATTTTAGGGGAAAAAAATTAGTATAATAATTTGTTAACTAACCATAAATTTTAAACAAGTCCATGATGACATGATCATTGGCAGCTATAGCATACCGCACAAATGCCTCTACTGTCATTCCACGGGAACCGAGTTCCATTAACAGTTTTGTTGTGGGACTATCTGCTCTTTCAAAAGGTGCTATATTATTTCTGATTGAAAAAGCCAAACATTAAATTTTTGAAAAAGAAACCATATTGATTACAACACAAATACTTTAGAAATAAATAAATAAATATGTGCATTGTTTTAAGTAACTACAATAACAAAGAAGGCCAATTAAAAGTGTACATTGTCTGACCTTTACTCTTAAAAAGATTTTGTTCACATTTTCTTGGAATCTTCTAACGCATACCAATTTTTTTTTACCCATTGTTTAAATCAAAGTCTTTGAGGTTTAATGACAAGTCCTGCAGAGGTATTAATTAACATCCCGACACAGACAGAGTTGGTAGCAATGACTTTTTTATTGTTTGATGAAGAGAGCTCTAAATAAGTTAAGGATTTTACGACTTATAAACCGTAAATGTGAAGTTAATTCGGCGCCCATTTTTTTAATCTGTTTTATCATCAATATATATGATTTCTTCACAAAATTGCTGAACATCATTAATGTAGTGAATTTGTTAACAGTTCAATAAACTTATTTGTCTCTCACATTGTATAGTTTCCATCTAGTACTGCCACTACTGCCCTCCAACCTTGAGTTGAGGAATCACTAACATCAAGATGATCTCGAATCTTCATAAACAGTAAACCAGGGAGTTGGCTCAAGTTTGAATCTCCTATTATCTTCAAGTCAGCCATACTTATTTTTTTAAAGGAAAACGGAATCTTTTTTGCTTAGAAAAGAATATACAGTATAAAAATTTAATTTAAAATGGTATCTATTTATCGATATATTAAATAATTACAATTTAATATAATTAATTACTTGAACTATCTTCCAATTCTAGACTGAGATCTTCAAACACATTTGTTTTTATTTTCTAATCATTTATTGCTCCCTGTTTTGGCATTTAGCTGAAATTTCCTTTTACATCAGGGAGTCGCAAGCTCAGATTATCAGGGGGCTGCAGGAAGCAGAGTCTGAGTGAGACTGGGCCGCATCAAATATTCCACAAAAAAAGCAATTACAAATTTGATAAAGTGAAACTGTTACAACCTGCTCAACCTTTAGTAATAACTAATAAAAACATTAAGGGTTCTCAAGAACTAGGCTTCACTTTCTTTTTTCTACTGCTTGTTGCCAGAGACCTGACAGCACAAGTGACCAAGCTAACAGGTTCGGAATTTCCCTCACTGGTAAACATTAGCGGAAATTTTAATACTGTGTCAGATTGCTACGATTTACACAATTATCTTTGTGCATTACCCATCAACAGACATTTTAAAATTTTGAAATATGTATATATTTATATATAATATAATATTCGAAGCCCGTTTTCTCAAAACCGCATTTTGGCCATGATTTCGCAAAAATGCTACAAATTAAAATCTTTTAGTCCAATTTCAAAATGTTTTTACCATTATAATCACTGTCAAAATCTATAGGCCTACAAACGTAACAAAAATCAGAATTAGACTAGTCGGTGAGGTTCGACTGAAACTGCCGCGGAGTGTCACATTATAGATATAAGAATGGGAAAAACGCGCGGGCCGCATTAACACTTAAGTTTGCTGGCATGTCGCGGGCCGCAAAATATCGTCTTGCAGGCCGCAAATGGCCTGCGGGCTGGGAGTTTGAGACCCCTGTTTTACATTATCCTGTCTTTTGTTTTCAAGCTTAAACATTTCTTGTTCCACCATTTATTTATTCTTGGTGGACCGTATATTATCCTGGAAATAGATGAAAACATTTCACACACTGCAAAAATTAAGTTGGTTGCATGTTGTTTTAGTTTTACCATGCAATGTGTAATGTGTATTTGTTGGAATTAGTGATGAGCTTGAAGATTAATGTACACTGTTGCAGAGAATGTGGTAGCCCTTATTCCCATAATCACAACAGAATAATTAAATATTTATCCAAGTTATATCAGTTCAAGAGTCAAGAGTAATGACAGATCAATTAGTTCAGGGCCATGCAGAAGATTTGGGGGCTCCGAGCAAACCCGGATTTTGGGCCTCCACAAATTAAAAAAATAAAGTATCAAATCTAATTGTATAAAAAAATTCCAGCCTTGAGGACCCCATTAGGCATTACTTGGTTGCCTGGGCCTCTGAATGACCTTGAATTACTCTGAGGAATAGTTTAATTGTAGTGTTTATATTTGTTCTTTGATGTGGTTTGCACAACTGCTTTTGAAAATTTAAATATCTGTATTTTAAACCTATAAAATTATAAAATATTAAAATTATACTTGTAAAAGTTCAAATATTTCATTTCACACAAATTTTTTAGGGTACACGATTTCCTTTTCTGACCAGAAAGATTAAATTTGGCGCAGGAGAGTAGATCAGAAAGATATTAATTAACTTACTTACTAGTTACTAAGTCGATCTAAGACTTAAGTCAAGGTAATTAAGTGAAGACCTAGACTAATTAGGGCCTAAGTCAATTATTATATTATTAATACTTAAAACTTAATAGTATTAACGCTAAAATAAGGGTTTACCGTTTACCATTAATTACTATAATAATTTAAATAATAAATACTATAATTATTAATTATATTATAGACTTAAGCCTAAATTATAAATTACCATAAATTATTACTCTAGACTCTAGTCCAGACTCCTTAAACTTAATTTGCCTTAAACTTAAATCTTTAACTTTAAAAAAAATTATATTATATTATATATTATTATATAATTATAATATTTTATTAATTTGACAAACTTCACTAGACTCACTAGTACTAGTACTTACAATTACGAATATGCAGTGAATGCAGCTTGAGATTTTAAATTGTTATCCGTTTTCGCTCACCACTAAACAAACTAAACTGGGTCTAAACTGTTTTAAACACTGTTCACTGTTTACATTTTTAAAAAAGCATGAAGCCTAATGTTATAGATTCAATATTTTTATTGACATTATTATTATCTTCTTAGTTCTATTTTTATCCTGACGGGAAACCGATGTTTCTAAAAATTGCTACCAGGAACAATAGTACATCCTGCTTTGTACCTTGGGCGAAAGATTAGATTGTGTGTCGTAAAATAAAAAAAATAACTAATTCTCTATGTAACAATTTAACAATCAACTAATGGCACTAATGACCAATGTCACTTCTACATTGATCGTGGGCCCTTCATATATTATAGAAGAAGAAATGAAATACCCGATAACTGCGCTACATGCATTCTTAAAAAAAAAATGCAAGTCGTGACGAGTGCAGTGTTTCTTTCAGTTTCAGACATCCCCCGGGGGAGGGGCGCATTTAAGATTTTAAGATTTTCGGGGGGGGGGAGCAGTGGCCAGAGGCGTAGCTAAGGGGTGACAGATGGAGCATACGCCCCGGGGCGTTAGATTAGCGGGGGCAACAAAATGGGATTTGATGGTTGAAAATAATTAGTTTCAAATGGGGGGGGGGGGGGTAAAAATGAATAATGTCCCCTAACGCCAAACACTCTAGCTACAACACTGCCAGTGGCGTAGAAAGGGGAAGGGTGAGGTTGTCACTAGGTGTCACTTTTTCTTTATGTGGAGGTGCGGTATTTTCGGACAACTGCAGCGTTTGTATCGAAAAAAGGAGAGCAGCAAAATAGTTGGCCCCCTTACGGTGGCACTAATAGTACCTACGCCTCTAGGAAGTGTATTTCTCGTCACCAAAACTATCGATAATCTTCATTGGGTCTAGGGTAGAAATCGAGGGTGTCGGTGAATCTTTCTTTTATTTATATAAATAAAGGCAAGACAAAGCTGATAATGGTAAACTCAGTCAACCAAGAGCTATCTCTCTGGTAGGAATGCGCTGGAAGAAGTGGAGGCCTTCACATACTTAGACAGCACCATTGACTTAAATAGTAGGCCTGTATGAGGAGTCCAATTGCAAACCCTGCTAAGTCACTTTAGACTGATCTTGAGGAAAACACAATTTTCTAAAACACAATGATGCGCTAATCCTAGGATTCTGGTTTTTGTTCCAGTTGTAGGATTAGCTGCAAATGATATATTTTTAACATAAAATATAGTTAAATGGGCATTTTTGCATTTATAATGCATTATAAAGTTATTACTTAGCAGGTTTTGAAAATGGTTTACATTCTTAGCAGCTTTTGAAAGAGTTTAAAAATATACTTAGCAGCTTTTGAAAGAGTTTAAAAATATACTTAGCAGCTTTTGAAAGAGTTTAAAAATATACTTAGCAGCTTTTGAAAGAGGTTTAAAATTCTTATGAGGATTTGAAAATGGTCTAAATCACTTAGGAAGTTTGACAGCCCACAACAAATTTAAAAGATATAGGGGGGGGGGTGCTCTTTTACATTTTCTTTAAACTGTACTGCATGATTTTAATAAACATTATCAGCAAAATGTGTCGAAAGAAAGTCATGTGCCGGCAAGCTAAATTGTAATTGGCTCTTTTTCACAAATTTTGTTTAAAACAACTACTGCCATTGGCTGGTAACTTAGTAGGGTTTGAAAGTGAATGCTAATGCAACTTAGAAGGTTTTGCAAGTGTATCGTAATTTTGGCTGCACCTATAGCCTATAGGTACCGAGCTACCTATAATCGCCAATGATCAACAGATAGTCTTTAATATCAATTGAAATAAAATCAATAAAAAGCAAAAACAACATTGTTGCTGATTTTTGGTCAAGACAAATCGAGTATAAAGAAAATGACAAAAACATAAAACATATTGAACTTATGTGGACAGTCATACCATACTATAGTTATTCTATATTTATTGTTTTAGTATCAGTAATGTGTGTAACAGACCATGTTACTTATTCATATGACATGGATTTTTTCACAGGACACTAACATTTAGTCCTGTGTTTGGATGTGTTATGGTGAGTTGTGGGTTTACTTGTCCTGCGTTCATTTGCGCGGCCACCGCACCGGACACAAACCATACAGTTTATGCAGCATTAACGATCAGAAATCTGCTTAAAGTAAACCTATACACGGGTAAGCCGCGGCGACTGCGTTGCTGCCCACAGTCACAGCCTTACTAAACATAAACATGGCAAGGCCGTGGAGGCCACGTCGCTCTAGCTATGTCGACGTATTACTTTAGTGTATCAGAGAGTGACTTTGGTAATCAGCAGGCCAGACCTGGGAAACGGCGCATGGGCAAAAAAAGGTGCGAAGCGAGAGACTCGGCTACGTAATAGAATGCCACCAACAACAGAGACTGAGAGAGCGACCAATGTCCAAGCGATGGGTGATGTGTAACGTGTCCTCATAATGAGCAGATCTGGGAAACGTTTCGAGCGGACCAGTGGTTATGTTGCGATATGTTAACTAGAAAGTTGTGCCACCCACTACCACTAAGTTGTGCCACCCACTACCACTAAGTTGTGCCACCCACTACCACTAAGTTGTGCCACCCACATGGTGATTCAACACGGTGGGTGATGGTGATTCAACACGGTGCCACTACCACTAAGTTGTGCCACCCACTACCACTAAGTTGTGCCACCCACTACCACTAAGTTGTGCCACCCACTACCACTAAGTTTAAAAAAAACAAAAAACCTTCAGCTCGCCGAAAATTTATATTTATATATAAATTTAAAAAAAAAGTGGCACCTGTGTCGACCACCCCCTCCACAGCCCCCTTCCTATGCAAGTGGATTGACTTTTTCTCGACTATTTTGAGTCATAGTAGGCAAATAAGCCATTTAAATGGTCTATGGTTGGTCAGCTCTAGTTTGATAGATGTCACTTAATTATTTAGTAGATGCCACCTAAGTTGACTCTGGATTGTGTTGAGTAAAATGAGAGGCAGTGTTAGTGATTTTATGTATCTTGATGGAACCAAGTTGCTTTGTTAGTCATCTGTTTGCAATGGTGTTTATTTCGCTACTGACATATATTTCATTACTTTCGCACTTTTTGCCTATTAGTCTTAGTAAATCACCGTGCAAAGGAAAGGCAGCGCCCAGGGCGAATGCGCCCCCTGATATTGAGGTCCCTTGCGAGTACCACCTTTACATTGCTGTGCATGGATCCAGTCGGCTAGAAAGAAATATCAGACAAAGTAGATAAATCTATAAAATTTTTAAAAGATTATTTAAATCTAAATATATCCAAGTGGGCAATTTTTATAACGTATCTTTGAAGACAGAAGAGTTCTCCTTGTTGTCCGACAATGGCGTCGTTAATGACAAAAGATTCATGAACTGTAGGCTACCTTTTTTTTATGTTGTTCAATTTTGTTAAATGGTTATTGTTCATGAACAAAAAGACGGTAATGATTGTGGTAAAAGTGCAGTTCAGGTGCGTATATTATTTCTGTTTGAATCTCTTATTTTCCCGTGTAAACTTATGTTAATTCTTTATAAAAAGTATTTTAAAAGTTATATACCATCTTTTTATTGGAATACAACAACAATTTAACAAATTTTACGAGATAAAAAA
>CAXITT010000197.1:540792-557352 GCA_964033795.1 Lymnaea stagnalis
GTCATGTTTAAAACAGAATGTTTACTTAATGAACTTGAATAATAAGTTTATACTAGAGGTGTGATTAGAATATTAAATATAGATTGGAAGTATAGTTAGAATATTAAATTTAGACAAGAAATATGGTTAAAATATTAAGTTTAGAATAGAAGTGTAAATTATGTTTAAAATTGTGTATTCCTCCAGATGAGTCTCCTCTCAAATTTGGTTGGTTGAATGTATTAATGAAAGCCATGGAGATGACCAAACTGGACTTTAAAAATTTCACATGAAGATGTCAGAACTAAACATTGAAAACTTCACATGCACATGACCAAGATGGACATTGTAAACTTCACATGAAGATGTGAGAACTGGACTTTGAACATATCACATGCAGATGACCAAGGTAGAAATTGGAAACTTCATATGAAGATGTCAAAACTGGACTTAAAACTTTACCATGACAAAGATGACCTATTGAAGTAGGTTTTTTAAAAATTTTGCCTGCAATCAAACAAAACAAAAACAACAATAAAACTACAACTATAATACTAAGTTTAACAGCATTCTAAAGATTAATTCATATGAACATTATGATATTGGTATTATTACAAATGTGAAGACATTACCTACAGAAATACAGAGGATACCATCTTACAATTACAGTAAAACTTCCATTTTGCGACCTTTAAATTGCCATTGAAACGAGTGCGTTATTTGGTGGTGGGTCTTAAAAAAGAGGTAGGACATTTTCAAAAAACGACACTTAGAAAATTAAGTAAACAAGTAAAAAAAATACACATACCATTAAGTATAGGCACCATCTTACATTCAGAATTATAGATTAAACTCTGTCTCACAACCAATATAAACTCATATTATCTCTAAACTCTGTCTCACAACCAATATAAACTCATATTGTCTCACAACCAATACAGTCGTTATTTTCCTATTCCTCATTATTCCAATGCTGGTTTGGTAGTTGTTTAAAAACATGTGTAAGTGCTGAGTACATGCTTAGAGTTATAACTATTTATGTATAAGATAAGCGCATTAATTGTTGTAATTATTTTATACTGTCAATTGAATAGTTTTTTTTATTGAAAGAAATCTGTTATTTCTGTTTGTTTTCATGATCCCCCCACCCGTGCATGTTCTTTTTAGTATGTCTCTTTGAACACCAGACATGGTGTCAGCAAGGTCTGAAAGGCCCCTGCTCAGGCCATAACTGGTCATCTCCTTGGAGTATTTCAAAAGACAAATTTACGGTGCAAGCGTTATTTCCCCTTCACTACTTCCTAAGCTGCTTTAGTGCATCGCCTGCTGTTAAAAGTCGTAAATGAAACTGTTTTCTCCAAGCGCAAAAATATAACATTTCTTTGGAATCTGACTTTTTCAGGTGCTAGGTCATAAAATTGAATTATTTGAAGGTTGCAAGTCGCGTTTTTGAGGGAGTCGTTAAAGAGAGGTCTTTATATATTACAAAGCATTGGTGAATTTTTTTTCGGTCATATGGAGGAAGTTTAAGAGAGGGTTGCAAAACGGAGGTTTGACTGTATTGGAAAGACTTTACCATCACCTAGACAGCTCTAAAAAATATGCTAGGGTGCTTTCTTGGAAGTGCTGGGTGGCAGAGTGGTCTAAACTGAGCAAATCTCAAGTTGGTGGTCGTGAGTTCAATTCCAGCCAAAGCCCAGTCAAGCATAAACCCATCCAGCACCCAGCGTAGATGGGGACGTGTTAACCTTGGTCGGCAACTCATCTAAGAAGGAAACTCTAAATTCAAACCCGGAGATGGCGTCCCCTACAGGCGGCAAACAATGAATCATTCCGACAACCCCTGTGACGCCCCGGTTGTCATCACTGAGAGCGCAGTGAGCATGCTAAAATAGCATGGATACATAGAGCTACATAAGTATTCAATCAATCAATCTTTGACTTCTCATCAGTATTTAACACTATCCAACCACACCTTATGATTAAAAAGCTTTATATGTTAGCTTTTCAAGCAAGGATACTGAACTTTTTAACAAATATTTCAAGTTGAATGACCAAATATAATTAAGTAGTGTTGGACTGCGATAAAGCTTTAAATAGATTAAAAAGACACGAACAAATAGTGTCAATATAACAATATGGGTTAGCTTTAATAATAATTATACATCATACATAATTAAACGTTTCGGCACATGCCTTCATCAGTACAAACATACAAAACACCTTTAAATAAGTATAAATTAAATTTACATAATATCAATATATATATCCTACCTAAAACAGAAAAAATGTAGGAGAGGGCGCTAAAACCAGACAAAAACAAAGTAAAGAGAAGTAGAAAGGAAATGATTTTAACATAATTGGAAAAACCAAACAGGAAAAAGACATGGCAGCTAAGTAAAACTATGGGCGGGGCTGTTGTTGTTTGGGATAAGAAGCTCTACATTGAAGAGGCCTCTAAACAATTACAAGACAAAACCTTTTACATGCCGAGGTCCAACGACCCCATTGTCCAGAATAATGAAATTGTCAAGGAAACTATCGAGCATCTTATTCAAGCTGGCAAATTACCCGCGTCTGCTTCAAACTTACGTATTTATGACAGTGATCTTGGTAAACCATGCTTGTATTTGCTACCAAAGATTCACAAGGAGGGAAGTCCAGGAAGACCTATTGTCTCAGCTTGTTCTTGTCCTACTGAACTGATTTCGGAGTTTTTGGATACAATTTTCCAGCCCATAGTTGAAAATTTGCCATCGTATATTAAGGACACTAACCACATGATCAAATCTCTCGAGTCCTTGGTTTTACCTAATGAAACCCATTTACTTTTTACAATGGACGTTTCTTCACTCTACACTTCAATTCCCCACACAGATGGACTCACTGCAATTTCATTTTTTCTGAATACGAATCCTAATCCCAATTTTCCAACAAGTGCCATTGTACGTTTGACTGAATTGGTTCTACAGCTTAATTCGTTTGAATTCAATGGCGAATTTTTCGATCAGATCAGTGGTGTTGCTATGGGAACGAAAATGGGACCAAGTTATGCATGCTTATTTATGGGCCATTTGGAACATCTTTGGAGAGAACACTACCAAGGTCCTTTCCCAGGATACTACAGAAGATACATTGATGATTGTATAGGGATTACTAATATGGACTTAACACAACTAGAAAGTTTTATTTATTTCATTGGAGATTTTCATCCAACAATTAAGTTCACTTCAATGATCCATAAAAGCACCATCAATTTTTTGGACTTACGAATTAACCTTCATGAGAACAAAGTATCTACGTCCATTTTTTATAAACAAACAGACAGTCATAGCTTCTTGCTATATTCATCGTCCCATCCTCAATGGTGTTAAAACTCCATCCCATTTTCTCAGTTGCTGAGACTCAGAAGACTGTGTAGTAATGATGAAGATTTTGGAGAAAGAATGTCTGAAATGCTGGATTTTTTCCGACGCAGATTATACCCCGAAGAAATTTTGAAAGCAGCTGTCACTCGGGTTAAAGGTATGACTAGACAGGCTTCTTTTAAAGCTACTCATTCTGACACTAGTGATAGGTCTAAATTTATTTTAACTTTTCATCCCCACAACCTAAAAGCTCGCTCTTTGGTTCTGAAAAACCGCTCAATTCTGATGGCGGACCCTGTCACAAATGAGATTTTTAGAAAACCTCCTCTTTTCGCTTTCCGGCGGGACAAGAGCCTTAGGGACATGCTAGTTAGAAGCCACCTCCCTGCTATTAAAGCACATAAAGGCACAAAAAGTTGCAACCGTAGCCGTTGTAACTCATGTCCCTACGTGATCGAAACTGATAAGATCACTTTCCCTCTGGAAGTATTCAGAATAAAAGATGGCTTTACCTGCACAAGTCGCAACGTGATTTACACCATCATTTGCAAAAAGTGCGGTAAACTATACATAGGAGAGACAGGTCGTCGCCTTGGGGACCGTTTCAGAGAGCACCTCTATAACATAAATAAACACGCTCTCTGTCCGGTCTCCAAACATTTCAATAGCCCTAACCATAATGGTATCTCAGATATTGTAGTTACTGGTATACTCTATACTAGTAACACTGCAGATAGAATCTATATGGAGAACAAATTAATAACTAGATTTGGTACGTTGTCTCCATATGGATTGAACTTAGCTGCCATGTCTTTTTCCTGTTTGGTTTTTCCAATTATGTTAAAATCATTTCCTTTCTACTTCTCTTTACTTTGTTTTTGTCTGGTTTTAGCGCCCTCTCCTATATTTTTTCTGTTTTAGGTAGGATATATATATTGATATTATGTAAATTTAATTTATACTTATTTAAAGGTGTTTTGTTTGTTTGTACTGATGAAGGCATGTGCCGAAACGTTTAATTATGTATGATGTATAATTATTATTAAAGCTAACCCATATTGTTATATTGACACTATTTGTTCGTGTCTTTTTAATCTATAATTAAGTAGAGAAATATGTACCACAAGGTTCTCTCCCCTGTCCTGTATACAATATATACCAATAATACCCAGAGCCCAAGCAACACCGTTCCAATAATTAAATTTACTGATGATGCTACCATTGCTTAATATCTGAAGGGGAAAGCATATACCACAACTTACTAGCTTTATCAGTTGGTGCAATGAAAATTTTCTTTAGTTAAATATCTCAAAACTGAAAGAAATGGTTGTCGATTTCCAAAGGGGGAATCACCCAATTACAGATCTCACAATAAATAATCACAGTATTGAGGAAGTAGACACAAAAGTATCTAAGTATCACCATTAATAATAAGCTGACAGGGCATGACTTGGACCCAAACAAAAACAGCAGAAAACCTATTAAACACATGGGAGAGAAAATTTCTCCGGGAAATATATGACAAAGGATGAATATGGATGGAGAATACGTACCAATACGTACAGTCTATATCAGGATCCCACGCTAGTAGCAGAAATAAAAAAGGGCAGGCTACGCTGAGCAGGATACTTAAAGAGAATGGCAAATGACAGAAGAAGGAAGCGGGTACATCACCAAACCCCAGAGGAAATCGGCTCAAAGGCAGACCTTGGCTTAGATGGATGGATGATGTGGAAAAAGATCTACAGCAGCTGGGAATCCAAGCATGGAAAAGAAAAGCATTAGTTAGGTCTGAGTGGAAGGAAGTAGTGAGGCAGGCCAAAGCCCTACATGGGCCATAGCGCCACAAGGATGGATGGATGACATGGCATGAACGCAGCCAAATTTTTTATTAAAAAATCAACCAAAGACTTTTCTATCTTTAAAAAATGTACTATTTCAGTGTAAACGAACAAGTTATTAACTTATTATACAATGCAACAATTGGAAGCCTTCTAAACTTCCCATTACAGCTCTATCAGCTCCATCTACAAATTTGCACATCTATGACATAGGTTGACTTGGTTCAACATTGCTTGGCAACAAGAACAGGGAGACAAGTTGCATCTGTGTCTCCCTTAAGCACAGCTTCACTTGAAATACCTTCACTGCATCAGGCATATCAGTGATCAAGTGGTCTCGTGCCTGGAGCTGCACGCTCAAATCGCTTTTTATTTTTAACCGGAAAAACTGTGGAGTCTTTCTCAATGCTGTCCATGAATTGAGAGATTTCATCAATCCTCTGGAAAAATCTACTAAGAACTTTTATCAGACTTAGCCACCGCACCTCTGTATGATAAGGCATGTCGCCGAACTCTTTGAGTCTATTTCCAGCAAAAAAATATTGAAATTACCTGTGATTTAAACCTTTGGCTCTGATAAAGTTGACGGTTTGTGTAACAGTGCTCATTACACCTTCCATGTTGAGGACTTAACCACACAGCGAGCCTTGGTGTATGATGCAGTGATATGCTATCAATCCACCAGTAAATTTATCCTGCATTTTTAACCACATCCTTCCAATTAACTAGTCCCCTTTTTTCGCTGTTCATCGCCAGTGCTCCATCTGTTGTAAGTCCAGCTAGTTTGTCCCAAGGCAGGTTCATGTCGGTTAAACTTTGACATACATTGTCAAACATTTCTTTTCCTGTCATTTCTCATGCATGGATTCCATGTGCAATATTTCTTCTGTAACATTGAAACTGGAGACCACTCCACAGATGAAGATAGCGAGCTGTGCAGTGTCAGTCAGCTGTGCAGTGTCAGTCAGCTGTGCAGTGTCAGTCGTGTCATTACTTTCATCGACAGCAAGTGAGAATGCAACAAAGTGTTTGTCTTTTTCGATCAGCTAGTGTTTTCACATCAGTGGCCATCTCACAAGCCCGATCAGCAACGGTATTTCTGCTATGGCTTACATTTGCAAACATCTGCTTTTTGTCTGAACACAAGACGTCACACACTTTCATCATGCAGCACTTCACAAGCTCCTCCTGTAAATGGTTGGCCTGATTTTGCAAGCTCCTTCACCACAATAAAACTTGCTTTCACAGCAGCTTCAGTATGTGATTTTGCTTTGGTGAAAAACATTCATCTTCAATTCTTCTACCTTCTGTTGCTTCTACTCCGCATTCAGGATTTTAACTTGTCTTGATGTTTAGTCTCAGATTATATTCCTTGATCACAGCCACATTATCTCCACAAAGTATGTACAGATTGATAACACGTTGGCCATAGCAGGAAAGTGTGATGTAATATCCAGGCTCTACACCACTTTCATTTCTTATGCGCCTATCCAAAATGAGCAACTGAATGTTGCTAGGTTACTGTAACGACAAACATCCACTCACTACACAACTTTTACTGTCGCTTATTTTGATAGAAAAAGCGAGAACGCTCTCAGGTAGCCTATCCTTGGACAATGCAGATTATTAGGGATTATGATTTGCACTTTATATCGCAGGGCCATTAAAAATATATGAGCCTAAAATTCTCTCTCATGCCTAATATAATTGTACGCCGGTCAAGACCTCTCGTGCCTGATATAATTGTACGCTGGGCCTAATGTGGCCCACGGGCCTTAAGTTTGACACGTATGATATAAGAGTACTTTTTTCTTTAATTTTACTAATGCTTCTTTTGTTATAGTATTTTTTTTTTCAGATGCATAACTTTGATGTAGACATTGCAGTCTTTGTTACATGTAACAATAACCAACACATATTTTCATCTCTTACGAGTCTTGCAGCTAAAGTGAAGTAGATGAAGTACATGAAGCAGTTGAAGTAAATGAATAAAAATATTATTGTAAAGGGACAGTAAATAATATTATTTTAATTTTTTTTTTCACTTCCAGGTTAATGCATTCTACACAAGTGACTTGGCGGTGAAAACCAAGACGTTTCAGTAAATCTATATCACAGATTCTTGGCTGACAGCTGATTGTGCACCATATCATCTTGTCTGACAGCTGATTGTGCACCATATCATCTTGTCTGACAGCTGATTGTGCACCATATCATCAGCTGAATGTACACCATGCCATCTTGGCTGACACCGTAATGTACACCACACCATCTTGGCTGACAGCTGATTGTGCACCATATCATCTTGGCTGACAACTGAATGTACACCACACCATCTTGGCTGACACCGTAATGTACATCACACCATCTTGGCTGATACCTGAACATACGCCACATCATTTTGGCTGACATCTGAATGTACACCACACCATCTTGACTCTCATCTGAGTGTACAACACACCATCTTGGCTGACACCTTAATGTCTCAACCCAAGTAAACAAATTTACCAAATTATTAATAAAATAAATTTCTACTAACACACAACTAAAGTTTTTAGACTTTTCAATCAACCTGTTCATTGTTTCAATCACTCAAACTTTAACATTAATGGTTTTAAACCTATGCTATTTTTCATTTGTAATTCAAATAAATGTCACCTTGTTGCTGTATGAATGTGCTGCTCCACAAAAACTAATAATATAGACTTTTTAATTACCCTAACCTGTCTTGGCATGAAGACTGAATGATAAAATGTATTACTTAGACCTGTTGGTTCAAATAGACTGATGAGCTGAATGAATTACCCTAATGCTCAGTTAACACGATCAAATTCTCATCAAATTTTCGTTCATACATTTGATGCAATTTTGTCATAACTTTCAAATCACTATTTGATCAAATTTTGATGGCATGCAAATTTCTTAAAATCTGTATGATTATGCAACCTCCATATCACATGAACAAACACTAAGAAGAATTTCATCAAGCTAGGTCACTAGGTCGTGTTTACATTGACTAAGCTAAGTTATCAAAACAACAGCAGCCTCCAAGTAATAATAATGTACTTAATTTAGAAAAAGATGTAATAGAAAAATTAGACAATAAATCGGCGAAGGGCATGATGTAATTGAAAGGTATTTATAAATAGGCTAATTATTTGTACAGCATATATACTATAACACTGTAACACTAATGACTACTTAGTACTTCCAATTGGATCAATGAAAAATTTTACCAGCTCGAGCTCCAGGCAAAGAAAATATTGCTCCTGGGCTCCGTAGCCCTGATTACAAATAACAATTAGAAATTTAATTCTCCAACCCCCACCACCCTTTTTTGTTTTCAGTGCTACTATAGCAAATGGGTTCCCCCTTGATTAAATAAAAAAGTTCAACTTTTTAAATTATTTAACTTACTATAGGCGCAGTATAGGTTAGTTATTATAATGTTCTTCTGTGGCGACCCCTTAGGTCCACTTTTTAATAATTTCCACAGAAAACGTAAAATCTTATATTATTGTTTGAGTCATGCTAAAGACATTTTTTTTTTTTGTTAGAATGTAGAAAAACTTGACTTTAGATATAATAAATATTTAAATAAGGACTTTCAAATGAGATAGAATCATAGTAAAAAGCTTACATTTCTCAAAAGTACTGTTATATTGTACAAGTCTAGTAAAGCTCTCCTTAACATTCATAAATAAAAGTTCATTAATAAAAAAATAATCAATATAATTTTTCAATTGATTTAATGGGAATTTTAGGTGCTATTTGACAAGTTATGAGATACCGGTAGTTAAAAAGAGAATTAGCAGTACTCTTCTTCTTGGTCTGATCAACTGCCAGTGGAAAATAGGCCAATAACTATTTCTTTCCATTTCTTCCATCCTCTAGATATCTTCTCCAGCTCTTGACAATTTTTATAACCTGGTATATTTTTGTTGACATCCCTTTACCAAGTTTAGGGAAATCATTCCTGATTTATGTATTAAAATGAACATAACACTCATTTGTAGTACACTGCATTAGATTTTAAAAATTATATTGAGTACAATTATGTATACTTTTTATAAACTGGTACTCTAATTTAAACTGTAAAAGATAATATTTTAGGGAGTGGTAATCTCCTTTTTAAAATAACTTCCAGCTAAAACACCTGATTTAAAACATACAAATACAAGTTCAATCACAGATTTCACAAGAACTCAGAAACAAAGTGGTATAAATTTTGTTAAAAAATAAGCAGTATTGAATGAAGTTATCAATAAGCACTACCATTAGTTGCAGTATTTGCATATTTGAAAATAGGATGTCTCAATCATCTTTGACAATAGAAATCTTGTCATTTCATCGTCTCTCAAGTTAGGGTATTGTAAATGTGGCTCTAGTGTGTTTAATAATTTCTGGAGAAAAAAAAGATACATTTTATTTATTACTCATAAAAATATATAAAATATATACATTATAAAGTTATCACACAAACACTCATTTTAAAGCATAAACATTTATATTTCCCAGTTATCATCTGTAATGTTTATAATGTAATGTTACTTGGAAAAGTGAGCTAATGCATTTTATTTCTTCAGTGCAAGTGAGGATTTGCCAATGTAACTATCTCATTCACCTTTACAAACAACTGTCTCTTTCTCCGCCAAGAAGTAATAAGGTCCAATGAAAATTACACAGTACTTTATTAAGATATTTGATAAATACATCACATGGTTCCTTGACATCAGAATTGTCCGAACATTTATAGTGTAATATGAAGAATATATATCCATACACTTACAAAAATGTATCTAATAATTAATTCATTAAATCCATCTGAAAAATACAACATGTCAACCTTCTCCATTAAAATTATGTCGTTCACTCTCTTCATTCAAGAAAAAATGAATTCTCCATACACTATAAAAATTAGTTCATTTTTTCTTGTTTTTCTATTCTTTTCCTTCAAATCACTTTGCCTTTGTGCCGTGAGAGCAAATGTTAGTGTCCTGTGAGAGCAAATAGTGCAGTGAGAGCAAATGTTAGTGCAGTGAGAGCAAATGTTAGTGTCCTGTGAGAGCAAATAGTGCAGTGAGAGCAAATGTTAGTGCAGTGAGAGCAAATGTTAGAGTCCTGTGAAAAAATCCATGTCATATGAATAAGTAACATGGTCTGTTACACACATTACTGATACTAAAAAAATAAATATAGAATAACTAAACTTTCTTACTTAGAATTTGATCAAATTTTGAACAAAATCTCAACAAAGAAACCACACACAAAATAGTGCCTTCTTACTAAAATTTGAAGCATATTGAAGAAATTTAATAGGAATTTGATCGTGTGACCTGAGCATTACCCAGTCAGTACAAATTAATGTATTTAAAGTTATTGATGTTGTCACAATCTAAAGCTAAATAAATTTAAATATTAACTTAAATTTAAATAACATCACTAGGCAATGTTTCAACTTGTGCATTCATTTCAAACATCACTTGACAATTATTCAACTTATGCTTTGATTTAAAAACCTCAATAAACAAAGATTCAATTAATGCATTCATTTCCAACATCACTAGACAATTGAATACCGGTAGCACAAATCACTAGAGTCACATAACTAGACAAGTGACTAAAAAACAAATCATTAGTTACACATGACGAGACAATTGATTATTAATCAAATAACTAGTGGCACATCACTGTAAAAGTTACTAACAAACAAATACTACAGACATGTGTCTAAGGCTGGAAAGCTTAACAATCAAATCATATTTATTACAACACTAATAAAGAATGTACTAAGAACTATATTAATAGTTTTTAGTAAATGGACAAGAGGTGGCTTTGACGAAATGAATGACTTAACAAAAGCGCATCAGTCGTAAATTTGAAATTTTTGTTGATTTTGATAAGAATCATGAAGATTTGCACCTGTAGCAAGTAATTTGGTGTGGCGAATTTATAAAATTAAAATAGGGTGGGGGAGGGATGTCCCATTAAAGCCTTTAAATACTTATAAAAATATTCTATCTTCAAAAAGTTTGTTATTTATGACTATTTAAAACAATTTTCAAAGAGCAAATAAAAAAGTCTGGCTAAATCATGAAATTTTTTTTACACCAAAAACAGTTTGTAGCAATAAATAGTTTATGTTCACAATGTGCTTTCAATTCACCAAGATGATCCATAAGGGAAAAAGAAATCCATGTGTTGGGGGATAAAGAACCAAGTGGAGCATGATATAATAAGTAAAACTCTAGAATTATCAATTTTATCATTATAGGAATGTTTAAATGAAACATGATAAATTTGAACTTTCTATGAGGGCTCTATTGAATGATAGCCTGCAGGGCAAGGTTGAAAACGCAATATGTTCCCAAAACAAAGGCTAGTAATTGTTATTAATGCTAACAATTATAAAGTAAAGTATAAACTAACTTGAAATTTTAAAAATAATTTATCAATCATAGGGTATAAATATCTGTAACCGGTACAAAAATATCATATCGATTTATAAATGTAAAAAATAAAAGCTATTTTTAATATTTTCTTGATAAATTATTTACACAAAATAAAACATACTTTAAAATCAAATTTACAACAAAAATTAAAAAAATTGAGGTTATAATAATAATGTACAGGATATCCCAGAAGAATCCTCTTTATAAGTATAAACGACATATACTTCTATTAAAATGAATATTAAAAAGTATTTTAAATAATTAAAAATGTAAAATTATTTACAGAAAAGTAACACATGAAAAAATAAAATAAAATTTAGCATAAAAGAATTAAATGTTAATTTACTGAATACTAGTAAAATAAATGTCTCAACTAGAGATATTTTTTCTCCCTCGATTTTGCAAAATTACGGTCAAAGGGAAGCAACCATTAAAATAAACAGATTTTTAAAGACGACAGTGATAGCTTCCCATTAATTATAATTTTATTTATACGATTCAAGAAAATTAATTCTTGTGACCTTGGTGAAAGATCGTATTAACTTGGTTACTGTTCCTAATTATTTATGAAAGTATGGGAACTAACTGCTGTCACCTTGGTGGACAAATAATATTTTGAGTTGCCTCTGATTGAGTACTCTTTTATACCAAAAGTTTATTAAAATCAACAATTTTATTTGCTTTCATTAGGATTAAGAATTCTTTTGTTCTGGTAATTTTTTGTTGCTGCATTCATGTACTGGCATGTTTGCAACGGTTGGGGGTATGATGTTGCTATTGAAACGGCGGGAAATTTTGACTACGATTGCCAATATTTTCTCAATGGCCGCGATCTTGGTTAACACGTCACCTGAACCCTAAATCATCCCTTAAATAATGTAGTAAAAATAAACAAAGGGAAGTCACTCCCTGGAAAATAAATCGTGGCAATCGTAACTAAGATTAGCACTAACGGCTCCTAGATGTTGATGTGGTTTGAATTGATTTTCCTAAATTATAGATAAGGAATAATAAGGATAACTTTGTCAGTAATTTTCAAGATACAAAACAAACATTAGTTTTGTTCTGTACTGTGTTATATGTGTGAGGAGGGGGGTACTGTTTGAAGTCAAATTATGTATTATAATAATAGGGACCCATAGAGATAGGAATAGGAGTAAGTCGTAGGTACTTTGACACAAAATTTAAATATTGTCGAATTGCCATGAATGATAAATCATTTTAAAGGGCTAGCTATAACTATAAGCTTTTTAACAACGCCAATTTCATCTCTCTATCTTTTATAGAACTGGAGTTATGATTTTTTTTGGTCGAATTTTTTTATGCTCCATATATAAGCTATATATTCGTTAAAAAATCTTGTGACCCACTTAAAATTTATTTTCACTTCTTCCCCCATAACTTTTTTATTTTTACTAAGAATAATACCAAATTTTCAGTCGATATTCTTAATGCAATATACAACACAATGAACACAAACTTTTCAAATTATATAATAAATATTTATTCTTAAAAATGTGCAGGGAAAGTTAAAAAAAAAATTATTTAAAAAATTTTGGGGGGTAATTTTTACATGAAAAACAAAAAAATTGCAGGTTAATTCCATTGTCAAACAATAACAATATCAATTAACTTTAAATTAGTTAATTTCTGTACTGTAGGGAACTTGAAAATATCTGAAAAGAAAAATTATTTAAAAATTATTTTTTTTTTTAAATCAAAGGTCCACACAATAAACTAATTACATGAAATGAATCAGTGTTACTACTTATTTTATGGGACTCTGAAAACATCCTTAAAATAAATATAGATATATTAATAAATTATTCAAATATAACATCCTGAAAACAGATGTAGAAATGCTATTAAAAAACTATTTAAATATTTAGTAAAAACAGACAACAATAAAATGGTTAACCATTAATTTAATGGTAAGTTTGTAAATAAATTACAGACAATAAATGTTAAACCAATACCAATTAAATTAACATTTACCTGTATGAGATGAAGAATTTAATATATTCTGTCTGAAATGAAAAAAAGGGAAGAAATAATTTTTTTAAATATACCAGTATTCCAAAAGAAAAAGTCAGAGGTCCATCCATACATTAAAGTAATGATACCCAACAAATATTTAATCAATGCTGTTTTAATTATAATTAATAATATAAAATGAAATTTAATAGTTACCTTTTTTTAAAAAAAATAAATGTCCTGAAAAAGAAAAAAATGTTTTTTATTAAAGATAGCCTAAAAAAAGAAAATTAAAAAACTATTTTAAAAAGTTATCAAGTAAAAATGAAAATCAAAGCGTCTCACATTAATATATTTACACAAAATAATTTTCTTAAGATATGTAAACATTAAAAGAAAAGATACCAGCCTGAAAAAGAAGAATTGGAAAGGTAATAAAAGAGTAATGAAGACAAAATCAATTTAAAAAAAAAATTTAAAATCAATGGTTCCAACAGTTAAATAGGATTAATTAAATTAAAATTAAGCTATTTAATTTAGTTTTCTACAAAAATTTATGTAAAAATATTTCTATTCCTTAATCCTTTCCACAGCAATTGGGTGTTTTCAACTGGGTGTAAAACATCAGGAGACAGACGTGTGATTGCTGATATCTAGAGTCTCCTTTTAATAACCTTTCTCATACTCGCCGTAATCCACAAGCTAGTTGGAATGAACATCTTGGCCTTGGTGGATGGAATTGTATAAAGTTAGTAAGTTTAAAGTATAAAGCATGTGAAAGTGACTAATTTCTTTTTTTTGGAAGGGGGGGGAGGGGTGGTAATATTTTTTTTCTACAGTCCCAAGCATAATTTAATAGAAGGCAAAAACGTCTCAACTGGCTTATGAACATTTTTGTTTGATTGTTTTTTGTTGATTATTTGAGTTTGTGTAGTCAATAAAATTAATTTTTAAATTTTGAAAATAAATAAATATTCTGAATCCATTTGGGTACCAGTAATAACAATAATAACATTAACATGTATTCAACATTAACATGTATTCAACATAACAAACCATTTCAAAGCAGAACAGTCACATATACACATGGAAATTAGGGGCTTTGCATCTCAGCTTTGAATTGTCTTCGCAAATATAAATATAGTTGTTCACTTATTGTGATGTTCTCTCCAGGAACATAATACTGTGATGTTCTCTCCAGGAACATAATACTGTGATGTTCTCTCCAGGAACATAATACTCAGGAATGCTTCTCAAACATCTCTTATGGGATCAAAGATGTCACGAGCCAGAAAGGATTGATCAACCATCCTTGTTGGATCAACCATCCTTGTTGTCAAAGCAAATATGAATCAGAAGTTTGCAGAATCTCTTTATTAAAAATGCTGCCCTAAAAAGAGGATTTCCATCAACAAGGCTAAATAAAAATTCCACTGAAATGCTGTTCAGATAAAGAGCGCCAGTGTGTAGTAGGCTTTTATTTAGATCTCATCATTTATTTGCCATATGATGTTCTCTCCAGGAACATAATACTGTGATGTTCTCTCCAGGAACATAATACTGTGATGTTCTCTCCAGGAACATAATACTCAGGAATGCTTCTCAAACATCTCTTATGGGATCAAAGATGTCACGAGCCAGAAAGGATTGATCAACCATCCTTGTTGGATCAACCATCCTTGTTGTCAAAGCAAATATGAATCAGAAGTTTGCAGAATCTCTTTATTAAAAATGCTGCCCTAAAAAGAGGATTTCCATCAACAAGGCTAAATAAAAATTCCACTGAAATGCTGTTCAGATAAAGAGCGCCAGTGTGTAGTAGGCTTTTATTTAGATCTCATCATTTATTTGCCATTTGTCTCATTTCAATTTCTCACCTTCCCTGTTGGTGCAGTCCACTATTGTTTGCGTCATTTTATCATTAATACCTGTATACAGAAAAATTGTTTCAGTGGGAGATCTATGAAGGGAGTTCGCTTTCAAGTCAATTAAATCATGCCACATATTAAAAAAGAAATACATAAAGAGAGCCATTTACTGTGATATAAGACTGGGGGTAACCCATCCAGTTGCCAGGAATTACCAGAAACACTTTTTCCCATTATTATAAGTGTACGGTTGTGCTATACCCAGTCACTAGGGACAGGGTTTACTAACCATATGTTATTTGGGAAAGTGTTAAATGATATTTCACCATTTTAGTTTATCTTAAATGCAATTTTTGTTTAGTTTGATTTGCGTTAGAAAATTTCGAGGAGAAATAATACCAATTACCAAACCACTGGTAATAGTAATTATTAAATTATCACAAGTAACTAGTACAAGACAAAAGTTAGTAGACTCAAAATATGGAGGAAAAAGACTAACTACTTTGTAGTACTAGCAACTAATTTAATTTTTTAAAGTAGTTATTTACTGATACTCTGTAGTCTATTCTAACCATTAAGTTCATTGTAGTTATTAGGAAATAACATTAAATGAATAATTACTTGATACGTTGCCACTCAAAAAAGCTGGTCTGCATGACTGGGTTGAATAGATTCTTGACTTAATACTAAAGTGATAACAACAATTACTGTCGAAAAATAGTAGGCCTAGATATCACAATATTAATTTTATGAGAATATTAATTAAATTTGTTGTTCAGCACTTCACTTAAAAAATTTGAAGGGCAGTTGAAAGGATTTTCTTTTGACAGTCTTACTAACAGGTACCGTTCATCGAGAGCTCCGGTAATGATGAGAAATATTTTTTTGGGTGCATGGAGAGGTACAGTAGTCATGGGGAAAATGCAAGACACTGAACTTATTAGTTGACCATTTTTGTGATGGAGAAATGATTTCATAGGACTAGCTTTATACCTTGCCATCTCAAATATATCTGACTTGATTTACATAAGATAAACAAAACTTAGGACTTAGTATATAAAAATATATGGAAATATAG
>CAXITT010000197.1:585768-599293 GCA_964033795.1 Lymnaea stagnalis
ACCCCCCCCCCCCCCCCCCCCCCCGGGGACAGCAAGAAGCATATCATTAAGTTTTGGTCCTTGTTAGTTCATTGTTTTGTGATGTCATTTTCATGGCAATCCCGGAATGGGTGAATTGCCCTCATGCATGCTTGCAATGGTCGAAGAAAGGCTTAGTGGATTGTAATATGAATTTCAAGCCCAATCCATACCCTAACAAATAGTCGAACTAATCGATCCTCCTTTCGATCTCAATGAACTTAGTGATGCTTCTGCTAGAGTTACTTCAAATAACTGGCATCCAGGCTATCAGTGATCACAGTCAAGTGTGGTTAGGCTATAGGCTATCAGTGATCACAATCAAGTGTGTTTAGCCTCTAGGCTATCAGTGATCACAATCAAGTGTGTTTAGCCTCTAGGCTATCAGTGATCAGAGTCATGTGTGTTAAGCTTCTAGGCTATCAGTGATCACAATCAAGTGTGTTTAGCCTCTAAGCAAAGATTGAATCACAAATTTCAAATCTAGCTACACTTATAAATTGTTCAATGCAGAGATTGAATAATAAATTACAAAGCTAGCTACTTATAAATGGTTCACGTGTTCCATTTATACAGCAATTAAGAATTCTTCTAAAATCTCTAACAAGGAACTCAAATTTTGAACATTTTTGGAGTCTGATGTTTTAACACCATTTATCGCTATAATTGAACTTAAAAAGCAACTCAATCAAAACAAACAGCAAATCAATCACAACAAACAGCAACTCAATCACAACAAACAGCAAATCAATCACAACAAACAGCAAATCAATCACAACAAACAGCAACTCAATCACAACAAACAGAAACTCAATCACAACAAACAGCAACTCAATCACAACAAACAGCAACTCAATCAGAACAAACAGCAACTCAATCACAACAAACAGCAACTCAATCACAACAAACAGCAACTCAATCACAACAAACAGCAACTCAATCACAACAAACAGAAACGTAATCACAGCAAACAGCGTTTGTTTAAAGTTGATTTGATATTTGAAAAGCTAACAAATCTTAACATAGATCACATGTATTAGTAAAAATTGATTTAAAACATTTAGAAGAAATTAAACATCAAACATTTGTGTAAATTTGTAGAGAATGATCATTTTATTGAAATATAGTGTACAATTTTCAGTCTACATGTTTCAGTGTAATCTTTCAGTGTACATGTTTTAGCCACAAATTTCAGCTTACATAATTCAGTGTACATATTTCAGTGCTCAACTTCCTCCATATTAGTCATATGTTACATAGCTTGTCTGTATTAAAGTGCTTAAACATAGAAATTAATTTTAGCTACTTTACTGGCTAAGCAGTCATTTTATCTCTCCTTAGTAAGTGCAAAGATTTGTTCATTTATAGGAAAATAAAAGTCAATGAATATATTTAAGTGGGACAAGCAAAGCATTTAAAGCTTTTAAATTTAATCTATTTGAAAAAATTTTGAAATATGAAATAGTTCACCAGTCTTTTACAATAGGAGAAATGTAGACAACTCAACATCTTCTTTGCCCAAACTTTTAAAATACCCGGTACCGATTAATTTTAATGATTTAATTTTTTTTAAAATAAATAGATTTGAATACATATTTGAAATAAATCAAAATTATCTTTCTTTTCTTTTTATTAGGGAATTAATGGCCAACAAAGAGAAATAATATAATCAAGTGGAAAATTTTAATATAATAATCCTGTCAAATAAAAAAATTAAAATTGCTCAACCAGAATTACATGAAAATGTTATTTTAACAATCTCAAAATTAATTGAGTTCCCTAAGTTATTCAGCCTGTTGGGCACACTGCAATTTGAAATAGTTGTGTAGCATTTTGTAATGATGAGACACAGTTCAATAACTACAACATGGAAGACAAGTTATGCTGATCTACTCAGCAGCGTGCTGATAGATTTGCAATATTGAAACCTAATGAGGATTTAGACAATTCAAGTTAGCGATAACAAACAATTTGTGTAAATGACACAATACAGGTTACGCTTCAATACAGAAGACACAGAATGCAAATGTTAACTTTTCTGCGAATACCTTCATCAGTACAACAAAAACACAAAAAATCCATATTTTTCTATCAATTTTAGGTAGGATACATATATATATATAAATATTATGTAAATTTTATCTTTACTTATATGAATGGGTTTTTTTTTGTACTGATAAAGGCATTTGCCAAAATGTTAACATTTGTATTCTCTGTCATCATCATGAAAGCTGACCTTATATTGTTTTATTTATACAAATTGTTTGTGTCTAATTAATGAAATGGAAAACTTGATCGCAGTCCATAACTCTTATATTTAGTGTTAACAATGAAGTTTAACAATTTCATGCTAGATTTTAACCATGAAATTATATAAGATCAATTCAGAATTAGCCATGATTTGCTCAGTTGTATGCCACTAAAAGACTAACAAATTTAATGTTACAGTTTACTATGAAACTAAAAAACTTAATTTTACAGTTAACTATGAAGCTATATTTTTTTTTAATGTGCATGTAAAAAAAAAAGTCTTAAAATTAGAAATATTTCAACAGAATTGTTCTAAATTAAACATAGAAGAAAAGTGAATATATAGCTTGCATTTAATACATGCATATACTTTTTATGTTAAATAGATAGTAGCAGATTTGTCTGAGGGTAAAATATTCTGATTGCGTTACATACTTTGTAATATATTTTCGAGCATTTTATGTATGCATAAATTTTTGCATTACTTAGAACATTATAGGTTTGTTTAAAGTTAACATAGAGATAAAATTGTGGATGTGCGTTTAAATTTAGTGAAACAAATCAATGTCAGCTAAAGACGCATGATGTCATGGAAGAAGAATTTTTAAAATTTAAAAATTGTATTATTTTATTTGTTAACAACGTAAGTAAAGTGAAGTCTTTTGATTTAAAGAAACAAAACAACTTCAAAACACACAAACTAATGTTTCTGCTAAAAGCCTTCTTAATAGACAAGACATTGAGGTGACATACATTGAGGTGACAGACATTGAGGTGACAGACATTGAGGTGACAGACATTGAGGTGACAGACATTGAGGTGACAGACATTGAGGTGACATAGAAATAAGGGAGATGGCAGCCCACAATGTATTGCCTTGGAAGTAAGGGAGACAATAAAGAAAGGTACCGCTTATCACAAACCTTGTTTTCACTGCCAAGTGGATTAAGAACATTGCAACACAAAATGTAAAATATAGATTCCAATATTTACAAATATTTTGAGTTTTCTATTCAGATTATTAGAGATAAGAAGTAAATAAAGACAAATATATTAAAATTTAGACATCATAAAAGTAGGTTTGTATTTTAATGACCATTGTTGAAACAATAGCAGTGGCAATAAAGTAAATAATGTCTGAGAGTAAATATATGTGTAATATAATAGAGTGTTATTTCAATAAATCTGGTGCTATATTTGACAAAAGCATAAAGCAAATTGTCATAAATACATAGCAAATAGCCTATTTACAATATCCTTTGTGGCTAAAATAAATGTTACTCATTTCATTCTGATCCATTTTTAATTCACAGCTTAATCTTATCCACATTAATGCAGTATTTATGCCTGCCCACATTTAGTCAGTGCTTTTTTTCTAGCCACATTATTTCAGTGTATTCACCTCCATATTAATTTGGTGTTTATCCCCACACACAGTGCTAATGCGTATCCAGATCTTAGTAAATGTGTTGTATAGTTAATATATTTCATGCAACTACAAAGTAAGACAATCATAGAGAAATTACAAAGACAATATGTGCATAAGTATTTCATAAGCACCAAAATAAAATCCGTTGAGATGATTTGCGGGTAAGTTAGGAATGAAAAGGTCTTATTTACAACACGGGTATAACAGCTTTACAAAAATGGAAGATATTTACATATATTCTGGAAGGGGATAGCCTTAGAAATTTGATGCTGAAGAAGTCTCTAGTTTTCCAATGTAATAGTAAAGAGTTTCTAATGTAACATTTTAACATTTAAGAATTCTAATATCCCAATGTAATAGTACATGGTTCTAATATCCCAATGGAATACCAGCAGCTGAGGCTTACAAGGTAACAGTTAAGAGTTCTAATATCCCAATGTAATAGTTTAGAGTTCTAAAATCCCAAAGTAACAGTTAATCTAAAATCCCAATGAAATAGAACATGACTCTAAAATCCCAATGTAATACCGGTAGTTAAGGTTTCTAATATTCCAAGGTAATAGCAGGAAGGTCTAAAACTTTTAGGTATTCCTTCTTGTGTTAGAAACTTCTTCAATGTAGAAAATCTCTTGGAGATGAATGAATTCATTGAATTAACATAATACATTTATAAAATTGGAAACTTTAGTAAAAAATGATATAAATAATTTATCTTATTGCTTAGAGACCTGCATGCATCACCAAAACAAAGGAATGAGATGCTTGAGTAGTTGAATAACAGAGGCAGGATTCAACGTTCACCATTTGTCTTAGCTGGACACTTTTTTACAAGGCCACGCTAAGCTCCACGTGATCTCTTTTCGGGACAATAGGAGGACATTTAAAAACATGCGATAGATGTATGCAAAGAGTGGGATTCAAAAAAATGTATGTGATTAGTAGGGTTTTAATAAATGTATATAAATGGTGGGAATTTTTAATAAATATATGTGAATAGTGGGAATTTAATACATATATGTTAATAGTGGGATTTTCATAAATGTATGATGAATTTACTGAGTCAGTGGTAGTAGATAGCAAGAGATATTAAACCAAGGTCAGAATTAAAAGACACAAATGATACTAGACCTACAGTTAGGCTAGGATAATTGGCCTGCATTTCTTTATGACACATGGCCTGCATTTCCCTTATGACACATGGCCTGCATTTCCTTTATGACACTTGGCATACATTTCCTCTATGACACTTGATCTATGATACTAGGCCAACAGTTCATCTATGATACTTTGCCAACAGTTCATTATGATACTTGGCCAACAGTTGATCTATAATACTTGGCCAACAGTTTATCTATGATACTTGGCCAACAGTTTATCTATGATACTTGGCCAACAGTCGATCAATAATACTTGGCCAACAGTAGATCTATGAGACTTGGCCAACATTTTGATCTATGATACTTGGCCTATGATTCCAGGATGATAAATGTCAGTGAATAATATTATTTTAGTTTTATTCCTTTAAATGGATGCACATCACTTACAATGGTTGCACACCACTAAAACTTCAAATTTGAACAATGAAATTGATCAATGTCAAAAATTGTTTCAATAGTTGAAGATTAAAGCTGCTAAAAAGAGAGTTGTCACTGCAGATGTCTGATGGAGAGTTAGCCAAAGAGAGTTGTAACTGCAGATGTCTGATGGAGAGTTAGCCAAAGAGAGTTGTAACTGCAGATGTCTGATGGAGAGGTAGCCAAAGAGAGTTGTAACTGCAGATGTCTGATGGAGAGGTAGCCAAAGAGAGTTGTCAATGCAGATGTCTGAAGGAGAGGTAGCCACAGTGTTTTATTGGGGAAAAATCCCATAGAGGCCAAGACAAAAAGCAATGCTTGTCTCTACTTAATTTATCACAACTGTTTGGTGTTACTGGAAGATATCTCTGCTATTTCTCAATGCTGTTTATCATTGTTACTTGTCTCCACTGTTGCCTGTTACTGTTCGGGGGATGGGGACACAAAGCAATGTCCAATATTATAACGAGTTAAAGCAAAAACTAATATAAGAAAATTAACATTTGTGCAAGGATGGCAAGAGACTTATGGTTCAGTTTTTTTATACTGCAAATTTTAGAATGATCTCCCTGTCCTATTGATAGGTTCAGAGGTCGTGACCATGACCACCAGTTCTTAGAAACACCAATTAAGTTTTGAAATAATTATGTATTTTCCCTTTAAATCTTGCTGTAGGAGCAAATCTCAATAAAAATCTGCCCTCTCTAATAAGAGTGTGTAATAATTGAACCTTCAAATCTTGCTAAAATTGCACACCGGTATTGCACACTGACCCGTATGTCACACACATCAAGCACCAGTTTGAAATCCAGTGGCCAACAACAAAATAAATGGGCCACACACAATGAAATGCTGGTTTAATACAAGATAATGGAGCTTAAGCTTATCATAATACAAGATAATGGAGCTTAAGCTTATCATAGTACACATATATTTACACTGATGATAATATAAAATAGGATTTATGTACATTGTCATAACACAGATGTGGAGCAGACAACATGGGCTCTCAACGTGTCATTCAGATGCCATCAAATAAAAGTTTATGATAAGGTCTTAGACACATGTAATTTTTAAGAAAATGGCTTGATGATTGTAAATAAAATATTATTTTGTCTTCATTTCCTGTATATTTAAAATTCAAAATGTAAATTAATTCACTATTGAATAATTGCTCCCCTTTGCCATAAGGCTTTGACACTTTTTAAAGCATTATTTCCCTTTTTACTCAATGATTATTTCTCTATTACCAAAGTCTAACCTTGGAAATGCAGTGGGTGCAAATTGTTAGTTAAGCAGGTAGTTGTAATATTAGACTTAGCATGTGAGCAAACTTGGTGAGCTTGAGAGTTTATTACAAAATAATATTCCATTTTTTAATCTGATTTTTAAATTTTGTAATACATAAATACAAATAGATCTAAAGATACATAAAAGAGTCTTTCACAGATGAGACTGTTTGCCTCTGTTAGACAACACTTGTCTCCTGTGAGGTTCAGCTGATTCCCCCTTCCCTTTTCAAACCACCCAATACTATAGAAGATTACTATGTAATTATAACTTCTCTACTCAAACATATCCAATGACTAGCTGCTGACCTAAATAAAAAAAGTAAAAATGAATGTTTGCTGTGTGTTACATTGACAGGTATTGAAACGATACAAACATTATCACTGTTACAAGAGCCATCACTCGGATACATCATACTGCTATCGAATGTAACTTGTGTCCAGTTAAGTCTTGATGACATAACGGATGAATCCGTGGAAAGGGAAATGATGAAGGAGATAAAAGTTTGCAGCTAACATCTGATCAAGGATTGACGCCATCTTGTGTCGAACCCGCTGTCAATAATGAAGACTACAATTCTGAAATTAATAAATACATGTTGCTGTAGAGGGGCAAAAAACATTTAAGATAAGGGCATAGGTTTAAATGTTTAAATATATTTTTTTACAATCTTAAAAGCATGATTTTGAGTCAAATATTTACAGTACATACAATTCTAATGACATATTACATAGAGGTCAGTATATTCATTCCTCTACACACCAATTAAAAATGTTTTAAGACATAAAAAAACCTAAATAATGTTAGAACTTTTGAAGTAATCATAATGGCAGCAAAAATGCTTACAAAATACTTAATCTTCAACTGGAAATAAATAATTTAAAAACTTTTAACCTGAATAAGACTTAAAACTATGATCACATAACATCTGAATTAGACCTACCAATCACATAACATCTGAATTAGACCTACCATCACATAAAATCTGAATTAGACCTATGGTCATATAACATCTGAATTAGACCTATGATCATATAACATCTGGATTAGACCTACCCTCACATAACATCTGAATTAGACTTACCATCACATAACATCTGAATTAGACCTACCAATCACATAACATCTGAATTAGACCTACGAATCACATAACATCTGAATTAGACCTACCATCACATAACATCTGAATTAGACCTATGATCATATAACATCTGGATTAGACCTACCCTCACATAACATCTGAATTAGACTTACCATCACATAACATCTGAATTAGACTTACCATCACATAACATCTGAATTAGACTTTCCTCTATGGACTTGAGCCTGTCGTAATCTGGGACCTGGAAGAAGTGATTCTCTGGTGGGTAGGCGCACATTTCTCTCACCTCTGGCTGGGGTGGGTTCATCCCCACTACAATAATATACACCTGGAATTCAAAATCCAGGTGTTAGACATTAAAATGAGTTTACCTTATTTGGAAATTGTAGTACTATTGTAGCAGTAAGAAATTCTAAAATTCTACTTTTGTTTGAAGGGCATACAACATTTTTTTCAGAATGCTTTATTCACATTATATTTTTATTGTTAAACATAATGTTGTTACAGTTATAGTCTTTCTGATATATTAAATATGAATTCATAAATTATTTAGCCGCTAGAATTAAATAAATAAAAAAATAATTTTTATTCCACACCAATCGATGATTTCTAATTGCTATTGTTTCATATTAATTTATTGAGATCAAAGTTTTACCATTTTTAGGTGTTCAACAATTCATACCTCAATTTCTTTAAGTTCCGCTCGCTTGGCTTCCTTCAAAGCTTTTAACGGTTCAGCCAGTTCTCCATCCACCAGGATGATGGCAACCTGTCACATAGAGAAAATATTTGACCTTATAAAATCACATGTTACAGCTGTAACCAATCTCAGGAGTGTGGCAGCTACTATGTAAGTTCACACCAAGAATGAAGCTTAATGTCTTCAATGAAAAGTTTAATAACATGATCGATTCAAATTATGAAGACAAAAACAGGAAAAGGTGAAAAAGTTGACTTATTTAACTTATTAACCTAAAACATTGCAAGAGATTTACTCTAGGAATATGTTCCTAGATTCAAAGTCACAATGTCGCCATGTTTTCAAATTTTAATTTAAAAAAATTATATAAATAGACAAGCAAACTCATGGCGTTTTATAGTTTTACATACTTATAAATTTGTTTGATGGTTGGTGTTAAAATATGACCTACTTTTTTGGCATCCTTTCTTCCCCCCTTCCTCCTGTTGAACTCATGCTTCCTCAGCTCCTTGATCAACTTGGGAAGTTTGTCTTTGTCAGAATCTGTTTCTAATGCTGACACCAGATGATCCCTGTCACTGTCTAGCCTGCAGACAAATATATAAAATAATATGAGGTGACCTCTGTGACTATCTAAACTAAAGACAAACACATCAAATGGTATGAGATGACATCTGTCATGCCCCCATAAAACCCAACACATACGTGAAAGATGATGCCGCAGGTATACATTCATCGGGTTGTAACATGCCGATCTGAACTGAATGATTGCTGATGTCAACTGAACCAGCCACATCTTTGATGAAGTCCAGGGACTTGAGTGTGTTCTTACGGCCAGCACTTTCACTGTCCATAACAAAGACCATGTCTGCCTCTTGCCTGGTTCCACAGGCTGTGCCAGGAAAGAATATTGTGGTTGGGATGAAGAAAAATGTTCATGGAAATATCACTCTAAAATATGATTTTGACAGACTGAATGTTGAATATAAACTTGACTGATCTGATAAAAATATAAATTTGAGTGACTGAATTTTAAATATAAATTTGACTGATTGACAATAAATATTAATTTGAGGGACTAAATGTTTAATATCAACTTTTGTGATCTGACAGTAAATATGAACGTTAAATATAAATTTTACCAAATGAATGTTAAATATAAATTTTACCAAATGAATGTTAAATTTAAATTTTACCAAATGAATGTTAAATATAAATTTTACCAAATGAATGTTAAATATAAATTTTACCAAATGAATGTTAAATATAAATTTTACCGATCTTATAAAAAGAAATTTGGCCGTCTGAATGTTGCAAATAAATTTAATTGACTGACTTAATTTTAAATATAACATTGACTGAACTTATTATAAATTCAGAGCTAAGACTCTGTTACGGCTGTATGTGTTGAGAAGGCGGCTGTAAGGATTGAGAAGGCGCTACAAGCTACAAACTGTCCAAAGCAATGATGAAACCTTGACTTACCTTGATCAGCCACAGAAATAGGTGAAACTTCAGCTGTTAGAGGGAAGAAATAAGTCAACAATTCATAGTGAAATTTTCATTAAGATTTTGTGAATAAATTCATTAAAAAATTTGTAGGATACATTAAAAAAAAAAAGCAACATTTGTTGAAACATTTGTTAAATCAACACAGGTTTTCATGGACTGTTTACTAAGAGATTAGCTTGATTGTGGATCCAATTCTTTGATGTTTGTGTTTGTATGTCTTTTTTTCATGCGTTTGTATGTCATGTGATTACATGGTTGTGTTTGTATGTCTTATGTTTATGTGTTTGTATGTCATGTGATTACATGATTGTGTTTGTATGTCTTATGTTTATGTTTTTGTATGTCATGTGATTACATGGTTGTGTTTGTAAGTCTTATGTTTATGTGTTTGTATGTCATGTGATTACATGGTTGTATTTGTAAGTCTTATGTTTATGTGTTTGTATGTCATGTGATTACATGGTTGTGTTTGTAAGTCTTATATTTATGTGTTTGTATGTCATGTGATTACATGGTTGTGTTTGTAAGTCTTATGTTCATGCGTTTGTTTGTCATGTGATTACATGGTTGTGTTTGTAAGTCTTATGTTTATGTGTTTGTATGTCATGTGATTACATAGTTGTGTTTGTATGTTTTTTGTGTTTGTATGTTTGTATGATTGCATTTGCATCTCTTGTGTTTATAAATTAGAACTTGATGTTTGGTACACTTCCCTTTCATTCATGAATGAAATAAAGTCAGATATACCTGTGCAAGCTTCAATCGTTGCCTCCATCACAATGCTCTCCAGGTCACGGAAAGAATCCACTGTGAATATTTTCCTCCGCCTTGTTTCTGTATTTTCTAGAAACGGGGCAAAACTATCTAGGTCATCTTGGGGGCTTTGACCCATCCCCACAATGACCTGCAGCTCTTCTCTGTTGTATTTATCTCCAACACCTACATAAATAAAAAAAAGGACATTATGAAATTTTTCTCGTACATTAATAAAAACATGAACATTTTCATATTTTCCCAACATGGATATAAAACAAAATAAGACATAATTAAACCGAACAATGGTATATTATCTCATACACATTTTTATGTACACCTCTTTGACCTATATTGGAAGAGCTTACCAATGGCCATAATCTCAACTCCTGTCTTTCTGGCCATGTTTGCCTCTCTCTTGACTTTGTGGAGATTCTTGGAAGCACCTCCAGTAATCAAAACAATCAACTATAAATAGATAAATTAAATATATAGGACAAAAAATAAATAGGACAGGACTTGTGCGGGCCAAAACAAAATAGGGCAGGGGGAAAGCTATTAAGTAAATAATAAAAATAAAGAATATTTGGTTACTTCGCCGGCCACAAAGTGGATGCTGGTGGCGGACCGCGGGCCGTATGTTGTGCAGGCCTGATATAGATGACATAGGACAGGGTTGGTTGGGGTTTTCTTATGATAAGGTCGAGTTGAGGTTTTATTTTGACAGCAAGGTAAGATAGGTGCTTATCCTTCTCCATATGTGATGAGTATACAATGAATCATCTATTTATAACTGTCAGTCATCCACCAATAAGTGTCAGTCACCAACCAATAAGTGTCAGTCATCCATCTATAAGTCTCAGTCATCCACCTGTAAGTGTCAATCATCCACCTATAAGTGTCAGTCATCCACCTGTAAGTGTCAGTCATCCACCTTTAAGAGTCAGTCATCAACCATTAACTGTCAGTCATCCACCTTTGAGTGTCAGTCCTCCACCTGTAGGTGTCAGTCATTCATCTGTAAGTGTCAGTCATCCACCTGACAGTGTCAGTCATCCACCTGAAAGTGTCAGTCATCCACCTGGAAGTGTCAGTCATCCACCTGGAAGTGTCAGTCATCCACCTGGAAGTGTCAGTCATCCACCTGGAAGTGTCAGTCATCCACCTGGAAGTGTCAGTCATCCACCTGGAAGTGTCAGTCATCCACCTGGAAGTGTCAGTCATCCACCTGGAAGTGTCAGTCATCCACCTGGAAGTGTCAGTCATCCACCTGGAAGTGTCAGTCATCCACCTGGAAGTTGTCAGTCATCCACCTGGAAGTGTCAGTCATCCACCTGAAAGTGTCAGTCGTACCTGTGCAGCATCTCGTCTGGCAACAGTTCTCCTGAAGCTCTTGGTCCTGGCGTAGTGAATGACCTCCTCTATACTGGTGCCTCCATAGGTCCTCGTCATGTGGTACAGGTCATCGATGGCAGACGACAGGCTGTTATGGTCATTGACGTCAAATACATGAACTACCTGTTGACAGAAGAAGAAACCACGGCATTGATGACAGACGTGTTTTATTATTATATTGTAAAACAAAATGTTTCTCTAATGCAAGTGTGAAGTTGCCAATGAGACACGCTGAAGTGCAGCATATCCTAAGTGACTAGTTTCTTGGAAATGTTTGCGCTCACTGATGTTGATATTGGAAGGAGTTAGCGGGAAATCCCGAACTCGTTGGTAAATAAATCCCTTTTCCAAACCTCCTCCATGGCAATAATAATATTATGTTACACGCAGTGGCGTAGACAGAGTTGGTGTCACCGCGGTGCGGTAAACTCATGGCGTTACCCCCCCCCCCCCTCCCACGGCCTTCCACGATTGATTTGGTAAACCCATGGCGTTACCCCCCCCCCCCTACCACGGACTTCCACGATTGATTTATTCTTGTTAAAATAAGTCCCCAGGAAAAAAAATGACAAGAATAGAACCTTTAATACAATTATTACCCAAAAATAACTCTCTGTGCTCGGCAACCTGTACACAATGAACGACACATGCAATACAACTAAATGCACACGAAATACAATTAATTTAAACTACACACGCAATACGTTTAACATTTTTGGGCTAAGAGAAATAATTCATGGTAAATTGCATGTATGATTAATTTATTAATCGCCTCCCTTTATTTACAAATTAAAAGAGGGTTTGATTGCGATACGGCTTTGAAGTAGATTAATGAGAAACAAACCATTTGTGTCAATAAAACAATAGCTGTTCAGCTTCGATGATGATTTTACAGACAAAATAAGAGTGGGCGCAAACCCAGACAAAAAAAAAAGAAGGTCTTATTACTTTCTATTTTGTAGGTAGGATACATGTCTATATATAGATAGAGATATTATGTAACTTCAATTTATACTTGATAAAATATTTTGTTTTTGTACAGTTGAAGCCATTTGCATTTCCCAATTTACATTTGTATTTTGTAAAACAATCAGTAAAGCTAAACAAATAGTGTCTTATTGACACAAATGGGTTGGTGTCTAAACAAATAGTGTCTTATTGACACAAATGTGTTGGTGTCTAAACAAATAGTGTCTTATTGACACAACTGTGTTGGTGTCTAAACAAATAGTGTCTTATTGACACAAATGGGTTGGTGTCTAAACAAATAGTGTCTTATTGACACAAATGGGTTGGTGTCTAAACAAATAGTGTCTTATTGACACAAATGTGTTGGTGTCTAAACAAATAGTGTCTTATTGAAACAAATGTGTTGGTGTCTAAACAAATAGTGTCTTATTGACACAACTGTGTTGGTGTCTAAACAAATAGTGTCTTATTGACACAAATGGGTTGGTGTCTAAACAAATAGTGTCTTATTGACACAAATGGGTTGGTGTCTA
>CAXITT010000197.1:599545-617517 GCA_964033795.1 Lymnaea stagnalis
CTAATGTTACAAACTAATGTTACAGACTAAAGTTACAGACTAAGGTTACAGACTAATGTTACAAACTAATGTTACAGACTAATGTTACAGACTAAGGTTACAGACTAATGTTACAAACTAATGTTACAGACTAAAGTTACAGACTAAGGTTACAGACTAATGTTACAAACTAATGTTACAGACTAATGTTACAGACTAAGGTTACAGACTAATGTTACAAACTAATGTTACAAACTAATGTTACAGACTAATGTTACAGACTAATGTTACAGACTAATTTTACAGACTAATGTTACAGACTAATGTTACAGACTAATGTTACAAACTAATGTTACAAACTAATGTTACAGACTAATGTTACAAACTAATGTTACAGACTAATGTTACAAACTAATGTTACAAACTAATGTTACAAACTAATGTTACAGACTAAGGTTACACATTTTAACTTGCTTCAGTCGTACCACGTGACTCCACACATCACGGATCGGTACGTCTGAGTGGCTACGTTCTATTTTGGAAAGCAATGAGCTCGTCCATCTTTCTTACAGGTTCTATTCATGTGGAGTTAGAGCGTGGCGTAAGATAACACAGTTTTACCAAAAGGTGAAAAAGATACAACCACTCCCTCTACAACTACCCCCCCTCCCCTTCACTTTTTTGTATAAAAAAAAGGCGTGCATGCATAATTCGAGCCAAAGAGTTGTGTTGAGAGGGAGAACAGTATTTATGTACTAATGACATCGGCATCTCCCTCCAGCTCCTTCCAATGTCAATATCAGTCGGCGCAGACATTCCAAGAAACCAATCGCTTTACGCTGTGCAACTGCTCTCGTCTCGCCGTGTCTATCTTTATCCCCGAGAGTTGGGACAACTGCTATACAAACACAAGCTAACTGCATCTCTATCCACGAGGGTGGCAGTAAAAAACTGGCTGTAATATCTAAATGAGCGAAACAAAATATTGTGAAAACACAATGCTCCAATAACGTTTTGATGGGTTAAAAAAAAAAGGTTTTGCCATCATTGTTTTGTTGCCACCTTTCCCCAGGTTTGTCCATACTTTGTTTCACACATCTCTTTTACCCAACCGGGTTGCAGTCTCTCCCCACTATAGTTATATGCCGGAAGGTGCGGATAACAACTCACTACATCTCTATACCCGAGGGTGGGTACAACTGCTACAGGAAGACCAACTCACTACATCTCTATACCCGAGGGTGGGTACAACTGCTACAGGAAGACCAACTCACTACATCTCTATACCCGAGGGTGGGTACAACTGCTACAGGAAGACCAACTCACTAGCTACAGGAAGACCAACTCACTACATCTCTATACCCGAGGGTGGGTACAACTGCTACAGGAAGACCAACTCACTACATCTCTATACCCGAGGGTGGGTACAACTGCTACAGGAAGACCAACTCACTATATCTCTACACCCGAGGGTGGGTACAACTGTTACAGGAAGACCAACTCACTACATCTCTATACCAGAGGGTGGGTACAACTGCTACAGGAAGACCAACTCACTACATCTCTACACCAGAGGGTGGGTACAACTGCTACAGGAAACCAACTCACTATATCTCTATACCCGAGGGTGGGTACAACTGCTATTGGAAGACACACTCACTATATCTCTATACCAGAGGGTGGGTACAACTGCTATAGGAAGACAAACTCACTAATAGGGCTGTGAAAAATTTTAAAACACAACTGCTCGTGAACCCGTCGTCCCACTTAGCCAGACACACGATGCAGACAGCTTTATAATTTATAGGGAGTCACCATGGTGATGACCATTACCTTTATAATATATATGGCGTCACCCTAGTGATGACCACTTTCTTCATAATTTATAGTGAGTCACTCTGGTGATGGTCATTACCTTCATAATTCATAGGGAGTCCCCATGGTGATGACCATTACCTCTATATAATTTATAGGACGTCGCCCTGGTGATGACCATTACCACCTATCGGTTTATTATCTACCATTGTAACGTTGTTAATTTTGTTTGTCTGCTTCAGATAGATCTTCAACTAAAAGATCTTCACTATTACTTTCTACAATAATTTGAATACATTCTCCATCGATCTCTTCGATTGTTTTCTTAACTAAACTCACTGGTCTAGGACACTTAGCATGTTGTCATGTATTCTATGAGCACGGAAGAACATGCTGACCTTTGAACTCTAGCAACATTTTAACGAAAAGAGAGGGACCCATGCGGATTTCACATTCACAAAATAATAAACATGTAACCCTTCAGGAAACGGCAGACAATTTAAGCAGACGACTGTATGGGAGTTTAGTTGCTCAGCTTCTGTCTTGGCATGGCCTGGCCTAGCAGACAAGCGGTGGTGGGGAGTTCGGTTGCTACAACGTGAGCTTATGACAGAAGGGAGCCAATGGCAGAAGGGAGCCAATGGCAGGAGTGAGCTAATGGCAGGAGTGAGCTAATGGCAGGAGTGAGCTAATGGCAGGAGTGAGCTAATGGCAGGAGTGAGCTAATGGCAGGAGTGAGCTAATGGCAGGAGTGAGCTAGTGGCAGGAGTGAGCTAGTGGCAGGAGTGAGCTAATAGCAGGAGTGAGCTAATGGCAGGAGTGAGCTAATGGCAGGAGTGAGCTAATGGCAAGAGAGAGCTAATGGCAGGAGTGAGCTAATGGCAGGAGTGAGCTAATGGCAGGAGTGAGCTAATGGCAGGAGTGAGCTAGTGGCAGGAGTGAGCTAGTGGCAGGAGTGAGCTAATGGCAGGAGTGAGCTAATGGCAGGAGTGAGCTAATGGCAGGAGTGAGCTAATGGCAAGAGAGAGCTAATGGCAGGAGTGAGCTAATGGCAGGAGTGAGCTAATGGCAGGAGTGAGCTAATGGCAGGAGTGAGCTAATGGCTGGATTGAGCTAATGGCTGGAGTGAGCTAATGGCAGGAGTGAGTGTTTAAATGTCTTACAGAGCACTGTGTTTAAATGTCTTACAGAGCACTGTGTTTAAATGTCTTACAGAGCACTGTGTTCAAATGTCTGTCATAGCTTTACATAGACAGCTTCCCCACTCCACACAACCCGATACGTCACGTGTCTATGCTGGTGCAATCTTAATAGAAATGTTTTATCACCATTTCATGTGACTACAACCTCATCTGATCTGACAACAGGCTCATCTTATCTGACTACAGGCTCATCTTATCTGACTACAGGCTCATCTTATCTGACTACAGGCTCATCTTATCTGACTACAGGCTCATCTTATCGGACTACAGGCTCATCTTATCGGACTACAGGCTCATCTTATCTGACTACAGGCTCATCTTATCTGACTACAGGCTCATCTTATCTGACTATAGGCTCATCTTATCTGACTACAGGCTCATCTTATCTGACTACAGGCTCATCTTATCTGACTACAGGCTCATCATATCGGACTACAGGCTCATCTTATCTGACTACAGTCTCAGTTTTGCAATCTGAACCACGTTATAACTCAGAAGAGATGTTAAAGTCACTGTGGTCTGTACCAGGGTGGAAGTTGGCGGGAAGACAGACTCCCAGGGGTCTGGTGACCCAATGGATTGTTCTAAAATTAAGCCTGGCAGCAAGCACGAGAAGAATGTCTCACAGTTTTTTTTTACATAAAAAAAACAATAACAAAAACAATTTCAAACATGTCAGAGAGTTATCTCTCTTTCATGCAGCTAAGTATTATGATGTCAGAGATTCCTCTCTTTTATGCAGCTAAGTATTATGATGTCAGAGATTCCTCTCTTTTATGCAGCTAAGTATTATGATGTCAGAGATTCCTCTCTTTTATGCAGCTAAGTATTATGATGTCAGAGATTCCTCTCTTTTATGCAGCTAAGTATTATGATGTCAGAGATTCCTCTCTTTTATGCAGCTAAGTATTATGATGTCAGAGATTCCTCTCTTTTATGCAGCTAAGTATTATGATGTCAGAGATTCCTCTCTTTTATGCAGCTAAGTATTATGATGTCAGAGATTCCTCTCTTTTATGCAGCTAAGTATTATGATGTCAGAGATTCCTCTCTTTTATGCAGCTAAGTATTATGATGTCAGAGATTCCTCTCTTTTATGCAGCTAAGTATTATGATGTCAGAGATTCCTCTCTTTTATGCAGCTAAGTATTATGATGTCAGAGATTCCTCTCTTTTATGCAGCTAAGTATTATGATGTCAGAGATTCCTCTCTTTTATGCAGCTAAGTATTATGATGTCAGAGATTCCTCTCTTTTATGCAGCTAAGTATTATGATGTCAGAGATTCCTCTCTTTTATGCAGCTAAGTATTATGATGTCAGAGATTCCTCTCTTTTATGCAGCTAAGTATTATGATGTCAGAGATTCCTCTCTTTTATGCAGCTAAGTATTATGATGTCAGAGATTCCTCTCTTTTATGCAGCTAAGTATTATGATGTCAGAGATTCCTCTCTTTTATGCAGCTAAGTATTATGATGTCAGAGATTCCTCTCTTTTATGCAGCTAAGTATTATGATGTCAGAGATTCCTCTCTTTTATGCAGCTAAGTATTATGATGTCAGAGATTCCTCTCTTTTATGCAGCTAAGTATTATGATGTCAGAGATTCCTCTCTTTTATGCAGCTAAGTATTATGATGTCAGAGATTCCTCTCTTTTATGCAGCTAAGTATTATGATGTCAGAGATTCCTCTCTTTTATGCAGCTAAGTATTATGATGTCAGAGAGTCCTCTCTTTTATGCAGCTAAGTATTATGATGTCAGAGATTCCTCTCTTTTATGCAGCTAAGTATTATGATGTCAGAGAATCCTCTCTTTTATGCAGCTAAGTATTATGATGTCAGAGATTCCTCTCTTTTATGCAGCTAAGTATTATGATGTCAGAGATTTCTCTCTTTTATGCAGCTAAGTATTATGATGTCAGAGATTCCTCTCTTTTATGCAGCTAAGTATTATGATGTCAGAGATTCCTCTCTTTTATGCAGCTAAGTATTATGATGTCAGAGATTCCTCTCTTTAATCCAGCTAAGTATTATGATGTCAGAGATTCCTCTCTTTTATGCAGATAAGTATTATGATGTCAGAGATTCCTCTCTTTTATGCAGCTAAGTATTATGATGTCAGAGATTCCTCTCTTTTATGCAGCTAAGTATTATGATGTCAGAGATTCCTCTCTTTTATGCAGCTAAGTATTATGATGTCAGAGATTCCTCACTTTTATGCAGCTAAGTATTATGATGTCAGAGATTCCTCTCTTTTATGCAGCCAAGTATTATGATGTCAGAGATTCCTCTCTTTTATGCAGCTAAGTATTATGCTGTCAGAGATTCCTCTCTTTTATGCAGCTAAGTATTATGATGTCAGAGATTCCTCTCTTTTATGCAGCTAAGTATTATGATGTCAGAGAGTCCTCTCTTTCATGCAGCTAAGTATTATGATGTCAGAGATTCCTCTCTTTTATGCAGATAAGTATTATGATGTCAGAGATTCCTCTCTTTTATGCAGCTAAGTATTATGATGTCAGAGATTCCTCTCTTTTATGCAGATAAGTATTATGATGTCAGAGATTCCTCTCTTTTATACAGCTAAGTATTATGATGTCAGAGATTCCTCTCTTTTATGCAGATAAGTATTATGATGTCAGACATTCCTCTCTTTTATGCAGCTAAGTATTATGATGTCAGAGATTCCTCTCTTTTATGCAGCTAAGTATTATGATGTCAGAGATTCCTCTCTTTTATGCAGCTAAGTATTATGATGTCAGAGATTCCTCTCTTTTATGCAGCTAAGTATTATGATGTCAGAGATTCCTCTCTTTTATGCAGCTAAGTATTATGATGTCAGAGATTCCTCTCTTTTATGCAGCTAAGTATTATGATGTCAGAGATTCCTCTCTTTTATGCAGCTAAGTATTATGATGTCAGAGATTCCTCTCTTTTATGCAGCTAAGTATTATGATGTCAGAGATTCCTCTCTTTTATGCAGCTAAGTATTATGATGTCAGAGATTCCTCTCTTTTATGCAGCTAAGTATTATGATGTCAGAGATTCCTCTCTTTTATGCAGCTAAGTATTATGATGTCAGAGATTCCTCTCTTTTATGCAGCTAAGTATTATGATGTCAGAGATTCCTCTCTTTTATGCAGCTAAGTATTATGATGTCAGAGATTCCTCTCTTTTATGCAGCTAAGTATTATGATGTCAGAGATTCCTCTCTTTTATGCAGCTAAGTATTATGATGTCAGAGATTCCTCTCTTTTATGCAGCTAAGTATTATGATGTCAGAGATTCCTCTCTTTTATGCAGCTAAGTATTATGATGTCAGAGATTCCTCTCTTTTATGCAGCTAAGTATTATGATGTCAGAGATTCCTCTCTTTTATGCAGCTAAGTATTATGATGTCAGAGATTCCTCTCTTTTATGCAGCTAAGTATTATGATGTCAGAGATTCCTCTCTTTTATGCAGCTAAGTATTATGATGTCAGAGATTCCTCTCTTTTATGCAGCTAAGTATTATGATGTCAGAGATTCCTCTCTTTTATGCAGCTAAGTATTATGATGTCAGAGATTCCTCTCTTTTATGCAGCTAAGTATTATGATGTCAGAGATTCCTCTCTTTTATGCAGCTAAGTATTATGATGTCAGAGAGTTCTCTCTTTTATACAGCTAAGTATTATGATGTCAGAGAGTCCTCTCTTTTATGCAGCTAAGTATTATGATGTCAGAGATTCCTCTCTTTTATGCAGCTAAGTATTATGATGTCAGAGATTCCTCTCTTTTATGCAGCTAAGTATTATGATGTCAGAGATTCCTCTCTTTTATGCAGCTAAGTATTATGATGTCAGAGAGTCCTCTCTTTTATGCAGCTAAGTATTATGATGTCAGAGAGTCCTCTCTTTTATTCAGCTAAGTATTATGATGTCAGAGATTCCTCTCTTTTATGCAGCTAAGTATTATGATGTCAGAGAGTCCTCTCTTTTATGCAGCTAAGTATTATGATGTCAGAGAGTCCTCTCTTTTATGCAGCTAAGTATTATGATGTCAGAGAGTCCTCTCTTTTATGCAGCTAAGTATTATGATGTCAGAGATTCCTCTCTTTTATGCAGCTAAGTATTATGATGTCAGAGATTCCTCTCTTTTATGCAGCTAAGTATTATGATGTCAGAGATTCCTCTCTTTTATACAGCTAAGTATTATGATGTCAGAGAGTCCTCTCTTTTATGCAGCTAAGTATTATGATGTCAGAGATTCCTCTCTTTTATGCAGCTAAGTATTATGATGTCAGAGATTCCTCTCTTTTATGCAGCTAAGTATTATGATGCCAGAGATTCCTCTCTCTCACGCAGCTAAGTATTATGATGTCATTTATGTTTTATAATTTAGACAAGAAATTCATTTAATTTTATGAAGTCCGGAAAGAAGTATTACTAGATAGATAAAAGAAGTATTACTAGATAGATAAAAGAAGTATTACTAGATAGATAAAAGAAGTATTACTAGATAGATAAAATAAGTATTACTAGAGAGATAAAAGAAGTATTACTAGATAGATAAAAGAAGTATTACTAGATAGATAAAAGAAGTATTACTAGATAGATAAAATAAATATTACTAGATAGATAAAAGAAGTATTACTAGATAGATACAAGAAGTATTACTAGATAGATAAAAAAAGTATTACTAGATAGATGAAAGAAGTATTACTAGATAGATAAAAGAAGTATTACTAGATAGATGAAAGAAGTATTACTAGATAGATAAAAGAAGTATTACTAGATAGATAAAAGAAGTATTACTAGATAGATAAAAGAAGTATTACTAGAGAGATAAAAGAAGTATTACTAGAGAGATAAAAGAAGTATTACTAGATAGATAAAAGAAGTATTACTAGATAGATAAAAGAAGTATTACTAGATAGATACAAGAAGTATTGTTCGCTGGTTACAGTTTGAATTGTATATTTGTACTTTATTAAATACCAGTGTTAAGCATGAATAGAAGCATGAATAGAAGCATGAAGAGAAGCATGAATAGAGGAATACTACAGTCGTAAAAAAACTAGAGACCATAGTGTAGGCAAAGTGTGGGTAAACTAGGGTCCGTAAAAACACAAGAGAACAAACTGTAGGCAAGAGGTGCGAAAACTAGGGTTCGCGAAAGCAGTTTTCAATCCCGCAGAGACATTACAGATTTAAAAGTGACAGAAGAATGTACAGATGTGCATAATAATTCCTACACTACAACAATGGAGGACACTGGTCCATGGCCCAATGCGGTTTGGATCTTACACTTATAACACTATATTACAGTACTTAGCATTGGCCTTATCACTATAACAGTACTTATAAGAACTGACCTTATCACTATATAACAGTACTTAGAACTGACCTTATCACTATATAACAGTACTTAGAGCTGACCTTATCACTCTTTAACAGTACTTAGCACTGATCTTATCATATATAACAGTACTTAGAACTGACCATATCACTGTATAACAGTACTTAGAACTGACCTTATCACTATATAACAGTACTTAGAATTGACCTTATCACTATATAACAGTACTTAGAATTGACCTAATCACTATATAACAGTACTTAGAATTGACCTTATCACTATATAACAGTACTTAGAACTGACCTTATCACTATATAACAGTACTTAGAACTGACCTTATCACTATATAACAGTACTTAGAACTGACCTTATCACTATATAACAGTACTTAGAACTGACCTTATCACTATATAACAGTACTTAGAACTGACCTTATCACTATATAACAGTAATTAGAACTGACCTTATCACTATATAACAGTACTTAGAACTGACCTTATCACTATATAACAGTACTTAGAACTGACCTAATCACTATATAACAGTACTTAGAACTGACCTTATCACTATATAACAGTACTTAGAACTGACCTTATCACTATATAACAGTACTTAGAACTGACCTTATCACTATACAGCAGTACTCCTATCCTCGACCTGTCGGGCCCTACGTCCAGGCCCAGAGAGAAGTCGCGCACAAATTTGACCTGGTACCAGAAGTCTTTGGACGTGACGTTGTCAGAAGAGTCCAGGGCGAATATGAGGTCAACGGGTTTCTTGTCACAGACTGCAAGAGACAGACAGAAGAACATAGCTGAATGGACAGTAAGACAAAGTTATCTCATGTTGCCTGTAGTCTTATGGTATGGCCTAATCATCTCATGTTGTTTTTAGTCTTAAGACATGACCTAATTATCTCATGTTGTCTGTGTTCTTATGATATGACCTAATTATCTCATGTTATCTGTTGTTTTATGATGAGACCTAATTATCGAATATTGTCTGTAGTCTTATGATATGACCTAATTATCTAATGTTGTTTGTAGTCTTATGAAAGGATCTAATCATCATATGTTGTATGTAGTCCTATGAAAAGACCTAATTATCTTATGTTGTCTGTAGTTTTATAATGAGACCTAATTATCGAATATTGTCTGTAGTCTTATGATATGACCTAACCATCACATGTTGTATGTAGTCTTATGATAAAACCTAATTATCTCATGTTGTCTGTAGTCTTATGAAAGGAGCTAATTATCCCAGTGTTTCAGTAGTTTCAAGATGGGACATAACTGTCCCAGTGTTTCATAAGTTTCAAGATGGGAACTAACTGTCCCAGTGTTTCAGTAGTTTCAAGATGGGACATAACTGTCCCAGTGTTTCATTAGTTTCAAGATGGGAACAAACTGTCCCAGTGTTTCAGTAGTTTCAAGATGGGACATAACTGTCCCAGTGTTTCATTAGTTTCAAGATGGGAACTAACTGTCCCAGTGTTTCAGTAGTTTGAGGATGGGACCTAATTATCTCAGTGTGTCAGTAGTTTTAAGATGGGACCTAATTATCCCAGTGTGTCCGTAGTTTCAAGATGGGACCTAATTATCCCAGTGTGTCCGTATTGTCAAGATGGGACCTAATTATCCCAGTGTGTCCGTAGTGTCAAGATGGGACCTAATTATCCCATGTTATTGGTGGTCTTATTATGGGAACTAATTTTCTCATGTTCTCTGTAATCTAAAGATGAGGCCGGGTGTTGGGACCTAATTAAATCTCATATAATAATCGGTCTCGTTTTGGGACCTAACAATCTCTAGAACTCTCCAACTGCGCAGTAACACCAAATAGTTTGATCGTTTTCTTTCATCGCTAAGCCTGACGTGTTTACACCCACACTCCCAAATGAAATGGAGTTGAAGGTGAAGGTGAAATTAATTAATTATTCATTCGAGCACCGACACAAAAATGATTATGAAAGTAAAATATATCAGAGCGTAGCTTTGGAGTTGATCCCATTTTCACCCTCGCTCAACAGCTCAAACAAGAATGCATATTTGTATTTAGGCTCATAGCCAAACATGACGAGTGGGTACTTTTTTTTTTATGTCCCTTGTAGTTAGTGGGGAGACCTTAGAGCAGTCGTTCTTAATCTGGGTTCGATCGAGCCCCAGGGGTTCGGTGAATAAGTCTCAGGGGTTCGGCTCGGCGGAGGTCAAAAAAAAGAAATCAGAAAAAAAAATCATATTTTATTTTTCCTATGAAGAAGGGTTCGGTGAATGCGCATATGAAACTGGTGGGGTACGGTACCTTCAAAAAGGTTAAGAACCACGGCCTTAGAATGACTAATATCTAGAATTGATACTTTTTGGTTTTGACCGGTTATTAGAAGAATCAGTGGTTCTAAAAAGCGAATTGAGAGTGATTTTTGAAAAATTGAAATATAAAAGAGCACTGGTTATGTTCAGAAACCTTTTGATAGAGTCGGTGCGAATCATGTGACCAAATATACCACCGTGCTTGTAACTAAATATACCACTGTGCTTGTTACTAAATATAGCAATGCGTTTGTAACTAAATATAACACTGTATTTGTAATTAAATATAGCACTGCGTTTGTAACTGAATATGTGTGTTTACCCCAAATTATAACACAGTGGTTTATTTTTGTCTTAGAAGTCATTTAGAACAGTATGTGACCCATTGATTTTGCTCTTACATACCGAAAAGTAGCACAAGGTTAAAAGAAAGGTAAAAAGAGAAGGCAATCGTCTTGAACATAGGCAATCGTCTCGAATTTATGCAAAATTCTTGAATGAAAGCAATAGTCCTGAATAAATGCAATATGAAAGTATGCCATGAAAAGATTGATAATATCAATGTACAACCTTGAACCTTTTAACACGTTGGAATCATTAAACCCACTGAAACAATTGGATCACATGAAACCATTGGACCACATAAAATCATTGGACCACATGAAACCATTGGCCCACATAAAATCATTGGACCACATGAAATCATTGGACCACATGAAACCATTGGACCACATGAAACAATTGGAACACATGAAACCATTGGACCACATAAAACCATTGGACCACATGAAAAAATTGGACCACATGAAACCATTGGACCACATGCACATGAAACTATTCCATGGATCATATGAAACCATTGGACTACAAGAAACTACTCCATGGACCAAATGAAACCATTGGACCACATGAAACCAATGGATCACCTGAAACCATTGGACCACATGAAACCAATGGATCTCCTGAAACCATTGGACCACATGAAACCATTGGACCACATGAAACCATTGGAATACATGAAACCATTGGACAACCTAAAACAATTGGACCACATGAAACCATAGGACCACTTGAATCTAATCAATGGACCACATAAAAACATTGGACCGCATTCACATCAAAATATTCCATAGACCACATGAAACCATTTGACCACAAGAAACTATTCCATGGACGACATAATACCATTGGACCATTGACATCTAATCATTGGACCACATGAAACCATTGGACCACTTGAAACATTGGACCACATGTAAAGATTGGACCACATGAAACCATTGGACCACTAGAATCTAATCAATGGACCACATGAAAAAATTGGACCACATTCAAATAAAACTATCCCATGGACCACATGAAATATTTGACCACAAGAAACTATTCCATGGACTACATGAAACAATTGGACCACATGAAACTATTCCATGGACCAAATGAAACCATTGGACCACATGAAACTAATTCATGAACCACATGAAAACATTGGACCACATGGAACTACTCCATGGACCACATAAAAGCATTGGACCACATGAAACTATTCCATGGACCACATGAAACCATTGGACCACATGAAACTATTCCATGGACCACATGAAACTACTCCATGGACCACATAAAAGCATTGGACCACATGAAACGATTTCATGAACCACATGAAACTATTTCATGAACCACATGAAACTATTTTATGGACCACATGAAACCATTTGACCATAAGAAACTATTCCATGGACCACCTGTGATCCTTCAGCGTAACACATGTTGATAATCACTTGGTCAGAGAGTACAGTCAGTTAATGATGATTGACCTGATTAATCCCTCTCACGTGTGGTCTGTGTGTGGTCTATGAGTGGTCCATGTGTGGTCTATGTGTGGTCTAAGAGGTGTTATGTGTGTTCCAAGTGTGGTCTATGAGTGGTCCATATGTGGTCTATGTGTGGTCTAAGAGTTGTTATTTGTGGTCCAAGTGTGGTCTATTAATGGTCCATGTGTGGTCCATATGTGGTCTATGTGTGGTCTATGAGTGGTCCATGTGTGGTCCATATGTGGTCTATGTGTGGTCTATGTGTGGCACTCATGCGCACAAAGATGTGTCGACACGTGCTGAGAGCATTTGTTGACCAACACCATATACCAACAACATATGATGAGACATAATTAGATACAGTTGGGCATGACTCAGGGAAATACAATGTTACGTAGTAGAGTTCTGTCCCTTGAAATGGTATGCCCATATAGGGTGAGGGGGTGATGATATCTATCTGGGTATGTTACAGGCTAGTAAGCTGTGTGGTCAGGGGCGATGACACCTGGATATTGACTGTGGAGTAATCACTTTATATTGACTGTGATCTCTTTGAATCGAATGCACTGTAATTACTTTATATTGACTAAAGTGTAATCACTTTAAATTGACTGTAGTGTAATGACTTTATATTGACTATAGTGTAATCACTTGAAATTGACTGTAGTGTAATGACTTTATATTGACTATAGTGTAATGACTTTATATGGACTAAAGTGTAATCACTTTAAATTTTTTTTTTTTTTTTTGACATTTTTTTTATATATGTGGAATCGTTTGCAAAATAAGCAATGGCCAAGCCTGTATAATAAAACCTACTGTTGCTAGACCACGAGGGTCGTCAAGTTTGCATGAAAACTAGCTTTTTATTGCATAATAAATTATTTATGCTGAAATATCGGACGATAACCATATCAATCGTTTTTGAATCCGATTCCTGTGTCAGCGATGATGTTTGGGACAGGTACGCCCCACCCACTGACTGTGAACCAGGAAAAAATCCTCATAGATATCACTGAAGACATCTACTGTGATTTATTAGTTGAAGACAGTGTCAACACATAGGCAGCTGTTCTTGACTTGGTAGGAAACGATAGACCAGGAATAAAAATAACATGTGTGAGGATATCAATGAATATACAACAAAAACCCACAACTGTGAGAGTATATGTGAGAACACACGAGGAAACTTCAACTGCAAGTATAACTATTGGTGCACTGTGGGGACTGACAGGAAACTTCATCTGCAAGTGTAACTATTGATACACTCTGGAGACTGACAGAAAAAGTTGTTTTAAAAGTTACTACACTGAATATTTTTTGAGTACTACTGGACTCCTGATCTGTCAGGCTGGGAAAAAATGTATGTCAACAGCCTTGGCAGTGCGAGTTGTCAATGTTTAGAATGATACAGTAAAGAAAATGGACTATGTCAAGAGATCAATGAATGTACCAGCTATCTGACCAAAGATTGTGACCAAGTGTGTGATAACTTTATGGGTGGTTTCTCCTGTTCCTGTCACCATGGATACAAGTATTTTAACATATCATTTACAGAACCAGTCAAGTACTTGTCAAGGTCCTGTCAAGAACCTTTCAAGAACCATGTATTTGGAGACCAAACCGATTATCCGTCGACTGGCCTATCCTCACTCAGGTCGCTAAAGATTCGCATGTGGTTCTCAAGTCGTGATTTGCGGCCACTGGCGTATGATGAAACTCTTAAACTTAATGTTATTGAGGAGAGGTGAAAACTATTTTTTGTGTGCAGATTCCAAACATTAAAGGCTTCTTTCAAGAAACTGATCTTGTCCTGATAAGGAGTATAATGGACATTATATTTTGTAATCAAAACATTACCACTGGGCGCCAAACAAACGGGGTTATTAGAAACTGTTTTAGATTTGTTATCAATAAGACGCTTATCAACCAATGATACATTTACACTAAGGAATGGAGAGAGGGGGGGTCTGAAACATAGGAGCCAGAATGATCAATTCATTGATCGTGGGCCCTTAAAATAAAGAAGAAGAAGAAGAAATTGACTGTAGTGTAATGACTTTATATGGACTAAAGTGTAATCACTTTAAATTGACTGTAGTGTAATGACTTTATATTGACTATAGTGTAATGACTTTATATGGACTGTAGTGTAATGGGCAGAAATGTGCTCCTTACAGACAGTTAATGTAAGCAATGCCTTGTAATCGTAACCCTTTTTTTCCAGCACACGATATTTGAATAGTAAAACTTCAATTTATTGTTAGTTTGTTTTTGCTTGCTGTGGGCCGTTAAATTCTTGGACAGGTCAAAGGTGAGCCACGCGGGAAAAAATAAAAGGTTGGTGAGTGTTGGTAGGAACATATATCGACACAGATTTCAGTTCTTAGGACAATAGAACGACACAGATTTCAGTTCTTAGGACAATAGAACGACACAGATTTCAGTTCTTAGGACAATAGAACGACACTGATTTCAGTTCTTAGGACAATAGAACGACACTGATTTCAGTTCTTAGGACAATAGAACGACACTGATTTCAGTTCTTAGGACAATAGAACGACACTGATTTCAGTTCTTAGGACAATAGAACGACACTGATTTCAGTTCTTAGGACAATAGAACGACACTGATTTCAGTTCTTAGGACAATAGAACGACACTGATTTCAGTTCTTAGGACAATAGAACGACACTGATTTCAGTTCTTAGGACAATAGAACGACACTGATTTCAGTTCTTAGGACAATAGAACGACACTGATTTCAGTTCTTAGGACAATAGAACGACACTGATTTCAGTTCTTAGGACAATAGAACGACACTGATTTCAGTTCTTAGGACAATAGAACGACACTGATTTCAGTTCTTAGGACAATAGAACGACACTGATTTCAGTTCTTAGGACAATAGAACGACACTGATTTCAGTTCTTAGGACAATAGAACGACACTGATTTCAGTTCTTAGGACAATAGAACGACACTGATTTCAGTTCTTAGGACAATAGAACGACACTGATTTCAGTTCTTAGGACAATAGAACGACACTGATTTCGTTAGTGGATTTTATATATATATATTTTTTTTTTTTATTTTTTTTTTGAAGATACAAAATTTTTTTTAAAAATCACACATTTAAGACACAGAAAAACTACAGCAGTCGTTTGAGAAAGAAAAAAAAAATTAAAAAAAATTAACTCATTTAAGACACACACAAACGACAAAATCACACACTTAGCACCGATACAAAAATCACATATTACACGTAAATCAGGCGCAACGTAAATGTGACAAGATCAAACCAGGGAATTTAGTTCAAAGAGATGTTTAAACGAGACTGGTGAAAAAGCCGAATTATCAGGAAAAACCAGATCAGTCAAACAAAATTGAAGAATAAAAAAAATAAATTAAAAAATGAACAACATTTCCAACCACATCCGTTGAACCCTCCAACAAAAACGTTCTTGCACTGCGCCTGAGAATTAAAAAAAAAAAAAAAAGTTTGTTGCCACGAACGAGAGTACGTGTCAGAGATTACGTTACTCTCGACCGCTTATTTTAAAGTGCCTGTGAGTAACATGAACGAAACGAGACACTTCGAGAGCTGCCATCATCATGTCGTCAAAAAAAGTGAATTGAATCTTTAGGGGGATTTATAAAAAAAAAAAAAAAAAAATTGAACTAAAAAGATTTAACGCAAAATAATCCCAGGCAATCATGGCGATCTGACCGGTTAAGAAGACAATAGTGCTACCACATACTTATGTGACACCTTCCTAAACAATAGTGCTACCACGTACTTATGTGACACCTTCCTAAACAATGGTGCTACCACGTACTTATTTGACACCTTCCTAAACAATAGTGCTACCACGTACTTATGTGACACCTTCCTAAACAATAGTGCTACCACGTACTAATGTGACACCTTCCTAAACAATAGTGCTACATCGTATTTATGTGACACATTCCTAAACAATAGTGCTACATCGTACTTATGTGCCCCCCTCTTAAAATAGATAGTGCCACCCCTACTAATGTGTCATCTTCCTGCACAATAGTGCTACTCGGTACTAATGAGCCCCCTTCCCACAAAATAGTGCTACCCCGGACTAGTGTGCCCTTTCCTAAAGTTGTTAAAACACATGTTTGTCCCATCCTAAAGTTGTTAAAACACATGTTTGTCCCATCCTAAAGTTGTTAAAACACATGTTTGTCCCATCCTAAAGTTGTTAAAACACATGTTTGTCCCATCCTAAAGTTGTTAAAACACATGTTTGTCCCATCCTAAAGTTGTTAAAACACATGTTTGTCCCACCCTAAAGTTGTTAAAACACATGTTTGTCCCACCCTAAAGTTGTTAAAACACATGTATGTCCCACCCTAAAGTTGTTAAAACACATGTTTGTCCCACCCTAAAGTTGTTAAAACACATGTTTGTCCCACCCTAAAGTTGTTAAAACACATGTTTGTCCCATCCTAACACCAACGCTTTCATTGAGCAGCTGAGGGTAGACGTACTAAATATAACTTTCTGGCCCCAGTTAACGGACGATAGCCTCCCCTGCCATGAACCTGATTCTGAACGTGGCAACATTTACCCAAAACCTACCCGTCTGAAATAAGTCACTAATTGGTCTCTTTACTCCGGTAAGAAACTGGGGTAGTGGGAATTTCCCGGTAATTAGATCAACTCTTTAAGTTCCATATTATTTTAAAGGCGGGTAAACGATTTGTGACGTCATCGAAGTTGTCTTTTTTTGAAGGGACAACATTAAACTTAAGTAAACACATGACGTCATTTCCATTCACCTAGACTAACCGAATCAGTAGAAAACTGGGCGAACTCTTTTTTTTTTTTTTTTAATTTTAAAAAATTCAGTCTGAGTGTTTGTTTGTGCGTGCGTGTTTGCGTGTTTGTGTGATTATTTCATAATTTATTCTATTTTCATCTGTGTTATGGTAGGTAGAGAATCCCACATGAAAGTGTTGCGTGCGGGGACTGACTTCTTTAAGTTATTAATAGACACGGGGGGGGGGGGGGGGGGGGGGGTACATGGAAGTTTGTGAGATTGGATGACGTGACATTGGTAAACATTGGGGGTGTTTGATCAGCCTGACGTCATCTTTATTGAATGTATGTCGTCAGAGATTGAGGACCTTTCAGTTGTGGAGGGTCCTAGATGATCAGGGGCGGGGTTCTCGCTGGTTGAAAGGCAATGGGGTGGTGATTGACTGGCAATGGGGTGGTGATTGACTGGCAATGGGGTGGTGGTTGACTGGCAATGGGGTGGGGGTTGACTGGCAATGGGGTGGTAGTTGACAGGCAATGGGGTGGTGGTTGACTGGCAATGAGGTGGTGGTTGACTGGCAATGAGGTGGTGGTTGACAGGCAATGGGGTGGTGGTTGACTGGCAATGGGGTGGTGGTTGACTGGCGATGGGGTGGTAGTTGACTGGCGATGGGGTGGTGGTTGACAGGCGATGAGGTGGTGGTTGCGAGGCAATGAGGTGGTGGTTGAG
>CAXITT010000197.1:628654-646795 GCA_964033795.1 Lymnaea stagnalis
TATATATATATATATATATTTTAATACGAATTTAGCCGCCTGGGCGCCTGTGTGATGATCACGTATCATCTATGCCTTGAGCCGGCCCTGAAGTGAGGCGATCTTGTTGTGTGTGCTACACAAACTATGAAACAATGATGACAACACTTTCAAAAATTATTCACAACATGCAAATCCTGATTTACAATTGTAAGCAACGGGGTGAAAGTTTTAAAACTACTCACCAGTACAACCATGAAGACTGTAACTAGCGGTACTGATTTCAAACTGTACTGACAGGTACATGAATTAAAACAACACTCACCTGTGCAAGGTTAAATACTGTACTCACCGGTAAAATATTTAAGACTGTACTCACTGGGGCAAGATGTAAGACTGTACTCACCGGTACAAGACTTAAGACTGTACTCACCGGTACAAGACGTAAGAGTGCACTTACTGGTACAAGATGTAAGACTGTACTCACTGGTACAAAATGTAAGACTGTACTCATTTGCATAAGAGTTAAGCACCGGTACACAGATGTAAGACTGTACTCACCGGTACAAGATGTAAGATTGTACTCACTGGTACAATATTAAATACTGGACTCACTAGTACAAGATCTAAGACTGTACTCACTGGTAAAAGTTTAAAGAATGGACTCACTGGTCCAAGATTTAAGATTGTACTCATTGGTACAAGATGTAAGACTGTACTCACTGGTACAAGATGTAAGACTGTACTCACTGGTACAAGATGTAAGACTGTACTCACTGGTACAAGATGTAAGACTGTACTCACTGGTACAAGATGTAAGACTGTACTCACTGGTACAAGATGTAAGACTGTACTCATTGGTCCAAGATTTAAGATTGTACTCACTGGTACAAGATGTAAGACTGTACTCACCGGTGCAAGCTTTAACGGCCAGTTTGTTTTTGATGGAGTCAAGGAAAGAGAAGTTGTCTACTACAAAGGCGTATTCTTCATGGGGGGAGCTTGCGATTCTCTGCAGCTCATTCACGTTGACCTTGTTCCCGACACCGATGGCGAAGATGGTGATGTTTTCTCTTTTGGCTGGGGAGATCATCATTAGAATAGCATCGTTAGAATAGCATCATTAAAATAGCATCATTAGAATAGCATCATTAGAATAGCATCATTAGAATAGCATCATTAGAATAGCATCATTAGAATAGCATCGTTAGAATAGCATCATTAAAATAGCATCAAATATATTAATTCATTAGCTTGTATTTATATAGGATAAGGGCATATCATCAAATATGACGTCATGAGTCATGGGATCTCATGGGAACGGTGAATTTTCAACTATGTCATGTCATCTTGCTGTCATCTATCAAGGGATCTTCCTGTCCTCAAGTCATCTTTTTATATAAGAAGTCATCGTGTTGTCATTCATCAAGTCATATTTCTTTTATCTACCAAATCACCTTGTGTCATCTACCAAGTCATCTTGTTGTTATCTACCAAGTCATCATGTTGTTATCAACCAAGTCATCTTGTTATCTACCAGTCATGTTGTTGTCATCCATCAAGTCATGTTGTTGTCATCAACCAAGTTATCTTGATGTCATCTATCAAATGTCATTAGTTATGCTTGGTGGTTAGAGAATCTCTGCGTCCTGCCTATCTGGACTTCATGTCTACGTCCAGATGTCTGTCTGTTCGTATGAGTATACCAGACTGTCTAACTCTGTCTACCTCAGTTTGCTTATATCTGTATGTTTACCTGTGCATGTATCTGTCAGTCTACTTGTCACTCTCTCTACATGTCTGTCTACTTGTCACTCTCTCTACATGTCTGTCTACTTGTCATTCTCTCTACATGTCTGTCTACTTGTCATTCTCTCTACATGTCTGTCTACTTGTCACTCTCTCTACATGTCTGTCTACTTGTCATTCTCTCTACATGTCTGTCTACTTGTCACTCTCTCTACATGTCTGTCTACTTGTCACTCTCTCTACATGTCTGTCTACTTGTCACTCTCTCTACATGTCTGTCTACTTGTCACTCTCTCTACATGTCTGTCTACTTGTCACTCTCTCTACATGTCTGTCTACTTGTCACTCTCTCTACATGTCTGTCTACCTGTCTCTCCGTCTACTTATACTTTGTTTGTTTTTTTTACAGTATGGAGAGCTTCATGAAAAAATCCCTGGCCTACCCCCCCCCACCCCCAGCCCAGCTCTAACTTCACCTGGCAACTGCTTCCCTCCTACAAAAAGGTACTCTTAACACAATTAATTATTTCGTCCGAGTCAGTTTATAGACCCCCCCCCCCATACACATACTCTCCGAATACGACATTCCCCATCACGACAATCCATAATCACGACAATTTTCAGTCACAACACATCCCCAATTAGGACACACCATCTCCAATCACGGTAGAACATCTCCAATCACGGTAGAACATCTCCAATCACGGTAGAACATCTCCAATCACGACTCACTCACAGTCAGGGAACATGCTCCCCGATCATGACACCCTATCCCAAATCAAAACAACACATCACCAATCACGACAATTCATCCCCCAAGCATCACGACCCTAGATCCCTACAGCCCATGACAACATGCATCTTTTACATAAGCCGTTAACAATCCCCCCCACCCCCATGTTTTGAGAACCGTCGCGCCATTTAAGTAAAGACATATTGAGGACCTTTGACCTGCCAATAGATGGCGCTGCACCGAAGACTGTAGCAGTCGTGAGAGCCATGGTGTATTATTCTGGCAGGTTGAAAGGGGAGCTACCCGCCGTCTGTTTATGATGTGGTGGGGTGTAAATTCAGCCGCCCCTGCGGGGGGCAATCTCTAACGACGAGGATGTCATTAGTGCTGTGATTACATGAAGAGGTGCGGGGTACATCAGAGAGGGGGGGGGGGGAATTCTAAGAATGTTGTCGCCATCAACGCCATGATGTGCACGAGCATGAAAAAAAAGGGGGGGGGGGTAGGTAGGGGGGACATCAGAGAGGGGGGGGGGTGAATTCTAAGAATGTTGTCGCCATCAACGCCATGATGTGCACGAGCATGAAAAAAAAGGGGGGGGGGTAGGTAGGGGGGTAGATCAGAGGAGAGAAAGAAACTGCTGGTGTGATGTGGTGCATTCTGGGAGGGTCCGGCCGAACGAGCATGACGTCATATCGGCACGATAGTGAGGGGTACACACGCAGGCGTTGAGTGACCGTCGGCTCGTTGTTGCCTGGCAACCGTTCGTGGTCGCAATAAAACTGAGGACTAACTCACACTACCGTGTCCTAGCGATAAGATGGGTAGTGGAGGGTAGAGATTAAATGAGAGCTGGTATTAGACATTAGTTGATTGTGTACATTGATTGGGGTTGATTGTGTACAATGATTGGGGTTGATAATGAATTGTTTGAGCACCTATCTGTTAAATGGTCATCTTTCTTCCAGTTCAAAAATTAAGCTGTGGTCCACCACTTTTTGCTTCCCTTGTCCCCGTGTTAAACACGTGCAAAATAAGGGGAGCGAATCTCACTCCCCAAACTAGACGTGCACAATAAAGTATGTGGCACAGCCCCACACCCCAAACCACACGCGCACAATAAAGTATGTGGCACAGCTCCACACGCCACACTAGACGTGCACGATAAAAATTAAGCAAACACAGTCAACCACACATGCACCAAAAATAGAAAACCTTGCCACAAAACCACACAGGCACAATCAAGTATGTGGCACAGCCCCACACCCCAAACCACAAGGGCACAATCAAGTATGTGGCACAGCTCCACACCCCTGAGCCCACCTTAACGACATGATACACGAGAAACACTGACTGACCTTTGGAGGCCTCTGTGAGGGTCCTCAGTAGGTGGTCACTGCCACCGTCCGTCATGATGATGGCCACGTGGGGGACATTCGTTCGGGCGCCAAACCTGGTCTGGAACATGAACTTCCGGAGGAATGAAATGGCCTTGTCCGTGGCGGTGCTTAGGCCATCCGATTTCTTGACCTGTGGGGGCATAAGTAGGGCGTAACACGTAAGCGTCATTGACTCATAGCATCAAGTCAAGGCGTTAAGTCATTGCATTAAATCAAGGCATTGACTCATAGCGTCAAGGCATTGAGTCATATCATCGAGTCAAGTCATTAAGTCATAGCATCAAGTCAAGGCATTGAGTCATATCATCGAGTCAAGTCATTAAGTCATAGCACCAAGTCAATGCATTGAGTCATAGCACCAAGTCAAGGCATTGAGTCATATCATCGAGTCAAGTCATTAAGTCATAGCACCAAGTCAAGGCATTACGTCATATCATCGAGTCAAGTCATTAAGTCATAGCATCAAGTCAAGGCATTGAGTCATATCATCGAGTCAAGTCATTAAGTCATAGCATCAAGTCAAGGCATTGAGTCGGGCATTAAGTCATGAGACAGAGTGAGGGAATTAACTCAGGGCATTAAGTCAAGGCAATTAGTCAGGGCATCCTATCGAGGCATTAAGTCATAGCATCAAGTCGTGAGACTGAGTGAGGGAATTAAACAAAGGCATCAAGTCAGTGCATCAAGTCAGTGCATCAAGTCAGTGCATCAAGTCAGTGCATCAAGTCAGTGCATCAAGTCAGTGCATCAAGTCAGTGCATCAAGTCAGGACTCCTAATCATGGGATAATGTCCGGAGAGTAAGTTAGGGATTTAATTCAGGGCATTAAGTCTGGGCATTAAGTCTGGGCATTAAGTCAGGGCATTAAGTCAGGGCATTAAGTCAAGGCACAAGTCAGCGTGTTAAAGGAAAAAAACCTACTAAAATTAGTACACAGAATTTGGGTTGACAATACACACAATTTGGGTTGACAATACACACAATTTGGGTTGACAATACACACAATTTGGGTTGACAATACACACAATTTGGGTTGACAATAAACACAATTTGGGTTGACAATACACACAATTTGGGTTGACAAGACACACAATTTGGGTTGACAATACACACAATTTGGGTTGACAATAAACACAATTTGGGTTGACAATAAACACAATTTGGGTGGACAGTATGGAGAGATGACAAGGTTTGACTTTGTCAAGTGGCTTGCCGGAATATTGTGGTGTATCGGTATGGTGTGGTGTGTCGGTATGGCCAGGTATTTTGGTGTGGCGTCGTGTGGTGTGCTGGTCTAATGTGTTACTTACATTGCGAATGGCTCTCAGGAGGGACGCCTTTGTTAAGTACACATCCAAGCCAAACTGAAGGAAGGGGCGGTCACCAAATGTGCCCATTCCAACCTAAGAATAAAATAAAGAGTTAAGTACCCATGGATGAGTCGTCCAGTCAGTGCACGGCCTGGATGAGTCGTCCTGTCAGTGCACAGCCTGGATGAGTCGTCCAGTCAGTGTACGACCTGGATGAGTCGTCCTGTCAGTGCACAGCCTGGATGAGTCGTCCAGTCAGTGCACGACCTGGATGAGTCGTCCTGTCAGTGCACAACCTGGATGAGTCGTCCTGTCAGTGCACAGCCTGGATGAGTCGTCCAGTCAGTGCACAACAAATGTATCGATGAAACAAAATACCAATCTCATGTACAATGTTGTTACTATTATTTTGTATAAATAAATTTGCAGTTTTCTCCCTCAACTAATTGTGTTCTTACTCCAGATTTTAAACATTTCTCCTCTACACACTTAGTTTGAGTGCGTCTCTAAAACAGCACCGAATAGCATCACCATTCCGGTGTTTTGCAATGGCTGCCTGTGTGTGTTTGATGTCTTCCACATAAGAAAGATGAGTTTGTTAAGCTCACCATACTAACATGGAACTCGGTGGCACATGAGCAACCTCACCATACAGTAGTGGCACCTTATCATACAATAGAGGCGCCTTATCATACAGTAGTGGCGCCTTATCATACAGTAGTGGCACCTTATCATACAGTAGTGGCACCTTATCATACAGTAGTGGCGCCTTATCATACAGTAGTGGCGCCTTATCATACAGTAGTGGCGCCTTATCATACAGTAGTGGCGGGAATAGTATGTCATCACCGCGGAATAGTATGTCATCACCGCGCTTATCATACAGTAGTGGCGCCTTATCATACAGTAGTGGCGCCTTATCATACAGTAGTGGCGCCTTATCATACAGTAGTGGCGCACTGACATGGAGCTCAGCGGTACTTTTATCTCAACGCTGGGAGAGCTGAGGGAGGCCATCACTAACACGGACAAGGTCGTCGTGGTCTACTTCTACACGGAGTGGTCCCCCGCGTGTCGTAAGATAAGGTTCGAGTTCATGCAAGCGGCCGAGAACCATCCTGACATCGTCTACCTGGCCGCCAACATGGACCGCGCCAAGTCCATGGCCGGCAAGCTGGGGATAACTCTGGACAACATCCCGGCGTTGATTGTCTTCAGGAACGGCCAGCAGATCTACACGGCCACTTTGATCACGGCCGAGGACTTCAACAAGATGGACTTCACGGTGGTGGACGACAAAGTGGAGGCTACCGCTCCACCGGACCTCATGGATGCAAAGCCTTACTAAACCCTGTCATTCAATAATCTTCAAACCCATAATTCTGTCGTCCCATAATTCTGTCGTCCCATAATTATGTCGTCCCATAATTCTGTTGTCCCATAATTCTGTCGTTCCATAATTCTGTTGTCCCATAATTCTGTCGTCCCATAATTCTGTCGTCCCATAATTCTGTCGTCCCATAATTCTGTCGTCCCATAATTCTGTCGTCCCCATAACTCTGTCGTCCCATAATTCTGTCGTCACATAATTCTGTCGTCCCATAATTCTGTCGTCCCATAATTCTGTCGTCCCATGTTTGTATCAAACTCAAAGGTAACCTTAAATTTTCAATTGTTATATTTTATTGTTTTAAAAAGACATAACAGAAGAAATGAGGAAATGCTATTTTCTTAATGGTTGAGTTGGAAAGGATCGAAATAAATAACTGTTCTGGTGTCTATCAATAGAAACAAGACTTAAACTTAATAAAAAAAAACAACTAGTGATGAATAAAACTATGAACCAATGTTCAAAGAAAATATACAAAGTTTTAGTGTGTGTGTGTATGTATTTAACATTTTCAAGGTTAAACGAACTTAACCCATAAACACAGCCAACATTTAAACACATCAACACAGCCAACATTGAAACAGTTCAACACAGCCAACATTTAAACACATCAACACAGCCAACATTGAAACACATCAACACAGACAACATTTAAACACATCAACACAGCCAACATTTAAATACATAAAAACCACCAACATTTAAACACATCAACACAGCCAACATTTAAACACATCAACACAGCCAACATTTAAACACAACAACACAGCCAACATTTAAACACATCAACACAGCCAACATCGAAACACATCAACACAGCCAACATTTAAACACATCAACACAGCCAACATTTAAACACATCAACACAGCCAACATTTAAACACATCAACACAGCCAACATTTAAACACATCAACACAGCCAACATTTAAACATATCAACACAGCCAACATTTAAACACATCAACACAGCCAACATTTAAACACATCAACACAGCCAACATTTAAACACATCAACACAGCCAACATTTAAACACATCAACACAGCCAACATTTAAACACATCAACACAGCCAACATTTAAACACATCAACACAGCCAACATTTAAACACATCAACACAGCCAACATTTAAACACATCAACACAGCCAACATTTAAACACATACATTGAGGAGAAGCGTGAATGGACCTAACATTTATTATTAAACATTGGAATTCCCAAACACTAATACTATTACAACTTATCCACTAATACAACTTATCCACTGATACAACTTATCCACTGATACAACTTATCCACTACTACAACTTATCTACTAATACAACTTATCCACTGATACAACTTATCCACTACTACAACTTATCTACTAATACAACTTATCCACTACTACAACTTATCTACTAATACAACTTATCCACTGATACAACTTATCCACTACTACAACTTATCAACTAATACAACTAATCCACACTACAACTTATCCACTACTACAACTTATCTACTAATACAACTTATCCACTACTACAACTTATCTACTAATACAACTTATCCACTGATACAACTTATCCACTACTACAACTTATCTACTAATACAACGTATCCACCCATACAACTTATCCACCCATACAACTTATCCACTACTACAACTTATCTACTTTTACAGCGTATATACTACTACAACTTATCCACTAATACAACTTATCCACTTATACAACTTATCTACTAATACAACTTATCCACTGATACAACTTATCCACTACTACAACTTATCTACTAATACAACTAATCCACTACTACAACTTATCCACTACTGCAACTTATCTATTAATACAACTTATCCACTACTACAACTTATCTACTAATACAACTTATCCACTCATACAACTTATCCACTACTACAACTTATCTACTAATACAACGTATCCACCCATACAACTTATCCACTCATACAACTTATCCACTACTACAACTTATCAACTTTTACAGCATATATACTACTACAACTTATCCACTGATACAACTTATCCACTTATACAACTTATCCACTTATACAACTTTTCCACCTATACAACTTATCCACTTATACAGCTTATTTCCAAAATCCCCATTAGCGCCATCTTAGTTAGAAATGTAAACAGAGAACAGCTGAGCACAAAACTTAATACATATGGGGAACTGGTCACATCAACAGCTAGACATGCCGCCAGTGTTGGGCAACAAACTAGACATGCCACCATTGTTGGGGAAAAAGAACTAGAAATGCCGCCATGGTTGGGCAAACAAACTAGAAATAACCCCTTGGTTGGGCAAACAAGCTAGAAATAACCCCATGGTTGGGCAAACAAACTAGAAATAACCCCTTGGTTGGGCAAACAAACTAGAAATAACCCCTTGGTTGGGCAAACAAGCTAGAAATAACCCCATGGTTGGGCAAACAAACTAGAAATAACCCCTTGGTTGGGCAAACAAGCTAGAAATAACCCCTTGGTTGGGCAAACAAACTAGAAATAACCCCATGGTTGGGCAAACAAGCTAGAAATAACCCCATGGTTGGGCAAACAACAAACTAGAAATAACCCCTTGGTTGGGCAAACAAGCTAGAAATGGCGCCAGGGTTGGGCAAATAAACTAGAAATAACCCCTTGGTTGGGCAAACAAACTAGAAATAACCCCATGGTTGGGCAAACAAGCTAGAAATGACGCCAGGGTTGGGTATTAAAACTAGAAATGATGCCAGGTTTGGGTATCAATGTTATTGTTTTACCCATAATAATAACAAGTGCAACGTATTGATTCCACATATTGAATGTGTAGTCGAAACTCTCGCGAGAGTATTGTTTGTGTAAGCGAAACTCTCGCGAGACTATTGTATGTGTAAGCGAAACTATCGCGAGACTATTGTATGTGTAAGCGAAACTCTCGCGAGACTATTGTATGTGTAAGAGTGATGTCTTACCCCTGTGTCTTCTAAGACGGATGTCTTGTCCGTTTGTCTAATAAGACTAATTTCTTACCTGTGTCAGGTTCCTGCCGATCTGGAACATGGCGGCAACACTGCGGACAAATTCAATCTGTTGCCGGAAGTCAGGATCCCAGATGGAGTTGGAACTGTCCAGCATGAATATGACGTCAGCGGGGGTGTTCCCACAATATTCTGTAGAGAGAATAACAAAAAAGATGTCAGGGTCTTAGATCAGATAATGTGATGTGATCTTTGGTATCTGTGATGAAGTGGTAGGATGTGATCTTTGGTATCTGTGATGAAGTGGGTGGGATGTGATCTTTGGTATCTGTGATGAAGTGGGTGGGATGTGATCTTTGGTATCTGTGATGAAGTGGGTGGGATGTGATCTTTGGTATCTGTGATGAAGTGGGTGGGATGCGATCTTTGGTATCTGTGATGAAGTGGGTGAGGTGTGATCTTAGGTATCTGTGATGAAGTGGGTGGGATGTGATCTTTGGTATCTGTGATGAAGTGGTGGGATGTGATCTTTGGTATCTGTGATTAAGTGTGTGGGATGTGATCTTTGGTATCTGTGATGAAGTGGGTGGGATGTGATCTTTGGTATGTGTGATGAAGTGGGTGGGATGTGATATTTGGTATCTGTGATGAAGTGGGTGGGATGTGATCTTTGGTATATGTGATGAAGTGGGTGGGATGTGATCTTTGGTATCTGTGATGAAGTGGGTGGGATGTGATCTTTGGTATCTGTGATGAAGTGGGTGGGATTTGATTTTTGGTATCTGCGATGAAGTGGGTGGGATGTGATCTTTGGTATATGCGATGAAGTGGGTGGGATGTGATCTTTGGTATCTGCGATGAAGTTGATAGGATGTGATCTTTGGTATCTGCGATGAAGTGGGTGGGATGTGATCTTTGGTATCTGCGATGAAGTGGGTGGGATGTGATCTTTGGTATCTGTGATGAAGTGGGTGGGATGTGATCTTTGGTATCTGTGATGAAGTGGGTGGGATGTGATCTTTGGTATCTGTGATGAAGTGGGTGGGATGTGATCTTTGGTATCTGTGATGAAGTGCGTGGGATGTGATCTTTGGTATCTGTGATGAAGTGGGTGGGATGTGATCTTTGGTATCTGTGATGAAGTGGGTGGGATGTGATCTTTGGTATCTGTGATGATGTGGGTGGGATGTGACTTTGGTATATGTGATGAAGTGGGTGGGATGTGATCTTTGGTATCTGTGATGAAGTGGGTGGGATGTGATCTTTGGTATCTGTGATGAAGTGGGTGGGATGTGATCTTTGGTATCTGTGATGAAGTGGGTGGGATGTGATCTTTGGTATCTGTGATGAAGTGCGTGGGATGTGATCTTTGGTATCTGTGATGAAGTGGGTGGGATGTGATCTTTGGTATCTGTGATGAAGTGGGTGGGATGTGATCTTTGGTATCTGTGATGATGTGGGTGGGATGTGACTTTGGTATATGTGATGAAGTGGGTGGGATGTGATCTTTGGTATCTGTGATGAAGTGGGTGGGATGTGATCTTTGGTATCTGTGATGAAGTGGGTGGGATGTGATCTTTGGTATCTGTGATGAAGTGGGTGGGATGTGATCTTTGGTATCTGTGATGAAGTGGGTGGGATGTGATCTTTGGTATCTGTGATGAAGTGGGTGGGATGTGATCTTTGGTATCTGTGATGAAGTGGGTGGGATGTGATCTTTGGTATCTGTGATGAAGTGGGTGGGATGTGATCTTTGGTATCTGTGATGAAGTGGGTGGGATGTGATCTTTGGTATCTGTGATGAAGTGGGTGGGATGTGATCTTTGGTATCTGTGATGAAGTGGGTGGGATGTGATCTTTGGTATCTGTGATGAAGTGGGTGGGATGTGATCTTTGGTATCTGTGATGAAGTGGGTGGGATGTGATCTTTGGTATCTGTGATGAAGTGGGTGGGATGTGATCTTTGGTATCTGTGATGAAGTGGGTGGGATGTGATCTTTGGTATCTGTGATGAAGTGGGTGGGATGTGATCTTTGGTATCTGTGATGAAGTGGGTGGGATGTGATCTTTGGTATCTGTGATGAAGTGGGTGGGATGTGATCTTTGGTATCTGTGATGAAGTGGGTGGGATGTGATCTTTGGTATCTGTGATGAAGTGGGTGGGATGTGATCTTTGGTATCTGTGATGAAGTGGGTGGGATGTGATCTTTGGTATCTGTGATGAAGTGGGTGGGATGTGATCTTTGGTATCTGTGATGAAGTGGGTGGGATGTGATCTTTGGTATCTGTGATGAAGTGGGTGGGATGTGATCTTTGGTATCTGTGATGAAGTGGGCGGGGGGGGGGGCTGCGTCATCCACATTTTTGTTTTGTTCTACACCAGCATTTTTCTTCAAGTGAACGATGTTCAAAGAAATTTCCTCGACGGAAAATTAATCGACGAAAGTTTGGTCGAACGGAAATTTGATCGAATTTTAATTTCAGTTCACACAATAGAATTTTCTTCAGATGTCTCTTGGAACGCACTATACTAGATAGTAAAACCAATTAATGCGCACAAAAAAAAATTTGACCCAAAATATACAGACTTCTATGTCTCTACTTGTTCTAAATGGTACATCTAGGTACCTCTATGTCTCTACTTGTTCTATAATGTAACTTTTTTATTGAGATCTGAAATTCATTGACCCCCCACCCCCACCCCCACCCCCCTCCCACCCCTTTCCAACGGAAATTGACAAAGCATTTATTTCTTTTATCAGACATTCAACTTAAGAAAATTTAGATCGTACCAACTAAGGTTTTAATTAAGATGTGGTGCAACCTTTCCCCTTCACATATTGAGCCAGCGATGGTGGTACCATCAGCAAATTTAATGATGGGAGCGATGTTGTGCGAGCTCTGGATACCATTGGTGAATAATCTACACAGGACAGGGGAGAGAACGCGACCTTGTGGTGTACCTGTACGGATTTTGTTGTTAGTGATATTTCGTCATTCACCTTGACATATTACGAGCGATTTGTTCAAAAGTTCAGTATCCGTCCGTGAATATTTGTGATTACATCTAACGAAGACAAAACAAAAAAAAAGCGTTTTCAATCATATCGTGTGCCTGGAGGGCGTGACATGCCGATGAGAAGTTTGGGAAAGAACCCTGACATAGTTTTCATTTCAGAGAACATACAATGTCAGGTGCTTAGATCAGAGAACATACAATGTCAGGTGCTTAGATCAGAGAACATACAATGTCAGGTGCTTAGATCAGAGAACATACAATGTCAGGTGCTTAGATCAGAGAATATACAATGTCAGGTGCTTAGATCAGAGAATATACAATGTCAGGTGCTTAGATCAGAGAATATACAATGTCAGGTGCTTAGATCAGAGAATATACAATGTCAGGTGCTTAGATCAGAGAATATACAATGTCAGGTGCTTAGATCAGAGAATATACAATGTCAGGTGCTTAGATCAGAGAATATACGATGTCACGTTCTTGGATCAGAGAATATACGTCAGGTGCTTAGATCAGAGAATATACAATGTCACGTTCTTGGATCAGAGAATATACAATATAGATCCCTGTAAAATTGTCATACAACTGACCCCAATGTCCCAAGTTCAATCCTGCGACACTTAGTCCTGTGGCCATGCCATGTTGACGTCTGGTTGTCTCAGTCTCTTGTGGTCTCATGTCATGTTGACATGTCATGTTTCAGTTCCTATTGTTGTCAGGTGAGACAGCAGGCCGTGACAGCTGACCATGAAGTCAATGTGTGCAAAGACAGAGCTTGTGTCACGTGACACCATACTTGACTGACATGTGGCCATGTGACACAATGGAAAGTTCTGGTTGGTGGTAAGGAAGGGGTTAGTGGAGAAGGGAGTGGGGTTCAAGTTTCGGAACAAAAAAGTTGTAGGGGGGGATAATATAATAATAAATAATAATAAAGTTCATTTCAAAAACACGCTTCATCCCCAAAGGCTCGAAGCGCGGTACAAAGTCAACAAAAAACATATCTATAATTGACCACATTTAAAACAAACGCAACACTACAAAAACTAATTACAAGCATACAATGGCAAAGTCTTTCTAGCCATTTCAACCCGGACCAACACAGTCAGTATGCATTAACTGGAAAATAAGGTAGACAATCATCCCAGAAGGTGTTTGCGAAATAGATGTGTCTTTAGATCGGTTTTAAAGGACTCCAGTGTCTGGTTGTTTCTGAGATCGACAGGAAGGGCGTTCCAAATTGTTGGACCAGCAAATGCAAAAGTGCGCTTTCCGTAAGTCTCAAGGCAAACACGTGGTGTCGAGAGTTTGCCACTATCGGATGAGCGGAGCTCTCTACTGGGTACATAAGGCGTCAGCAGCTCTTTCAGATAGGACGGCGCCAGGTCATGTAAGCAGCGGTAGCACAAAGTTGCGATTTTGTACTCTATGCGAGCACGCACCGGCAGCCAATGCAACTCTCTCAGAAGTGTTTTTGCATGGTCAAATTTGCGTTTGCGGAGAACTATGCGAGCCGCATTATTCTGTGCTATTTGAATTTTATCCAGGAGCGTAGCTGGAAGACCCACCATGAGAGCATTGCAATAGTCCATGCGTGATAGCACAAATGCAGACATCAGCCTCTTTGTTGTATCAATTGTTAGGAAGGGCCTGATTTGACTAATCCTGCGCAGCTCCAGAAAAATCGCCCTGCATAGCATGTTAATATGACTTTCAAAAGTTAGTCTTCTATCTAGGTAGACACCCAGGTACCGCAATGTTTGAGCTAACTCAATACGCACACCTGAGAGAGTAATGGATGTCGTGTTATTTGCAGATTTCTGCTTCTGAGCGGTCGCAATGGGGAGCAGCTCAGTCTTATCATCATTTAATTTGAGCTTGTTAAAAGGCGTCAGCAGCTCTTTCAGATAGGACGGCGCCAGGTCATGTAAGCAGCGGTAGCACAAAGTTGCGATTTTGTACTCTATGCGAGCACGCACCGGCAGCCAATGCAACTCTCTCAGAAGTGTTTTTGCATGGTCAAATTTGCGTTTGCGGAGAACTATGCGAGCCGCATTATTCTGTGCTATTTGAATTTTATCCAGGAGCGTAGCTGGAAGACCCACCATGAGAGCATTGCAATAGTCCATGCGTGATAGCACAAATGCAGACATCAGCCTCTTTGTTGCATCAATTGTTAGGAAGGGCCTGATGTGACTAATCCTGCGCAGCTCCAGAAAAATCGCCTTGCATAGCATGTTAATATGACTTTCAAAAGTTAGTCTTCCATCTAGGTAGACACCCAGGTACCGCACTGTTTGAGCTAACAAGAAAACAGGAATAGTGAGGGGGGGGGGAGTGGATGCATGCGAGAGAAAGAGAGAGAGAGAGAGAAAATGAGAAAGAGTAGGAGAGAAAGAGAGAATGAGAAAGAGTATGAGAGGAAGAGAGAGAGGGAGAGAGAATGCGAAAGAGCATGAGAGAAAGAGAGAGAGACAGAGAGAATGAGTAAGAGCATGAGAGAAAGAGAGAGATAATGAGAAAGAGCATGAGAGAAAGAGAGAGATATTAAGAAAGAGCATGAGAAAAAGAGAGAGTGAGAATGAGAAAGAGCATGAGAGAAAGAGATAGAGATTAAGAAAGAGCATGAGAGAAAGAGATAGAGATTAAGAAAGAGCATGAGAGAAAGAGATAGAGATTAAGAAAGAGCATGAGAGAAAGAGATAGAGATTAAGAAAGAGCATGAGAGAAAGAGATAGAGATTAAGAAAGAGCATGAGAGAAAGAGATAGAGATTAAGAAAGAGCATGAGAGAAAGAGAGAGTGAGAATGAGAAAGAGCATGAGAGAAAGAGAGAGAGAATGGGAAAGAGTATGAGAGAAAGAGAGAGAGAGAATGAGAAAGAACCTGAGAGAAAGAGAGAATGTGAAATAGCATGAGAGAAAGAGAGAGAGAATGAGAAAGAGCGTGAGAGAAAGAGAGAATGAGAAAGGGCATGAGAGAAAGAGAGAAAGAGAGAGAGAATGAAAAAGAGCATGAGAGAAAGAGAGATAGAATGAGAAAGAGCATGAAAGAACGAGGGAGAGAGAGAGAGAAAGAGCATGAGAGAAAGAGGGATAGAAAGATAGAACGAGCGAAAGTATGAGAGAAAGAGATAGGGGAGGAAAAATAAGAAAAAGGCAAAGAGCAAGAATACAATACAGAGTGAGTAAAAGAGATAGATGTGTAAAGAAGAACGAGATATATTGATAACAAAATGTCATTAAAGTCTTCTTTATAGAAGGGTATAAAGTTGCCAAGTCTGCTTTATAATAGGGCATAACGTCACCAAAGTCTGCTTTATGATAGGGCATAAAGTCTGCTTTACGGTAGGACATGATGTCATCAAAGTCTGCTTCATAGTACAAAAGTCTGCTTTATAATTCCACGGTCTACTTTATAGTACCAAAGTCTGCTTCATGTAATAAAAGTCTGCTATATAGAACGCCGGTTGTGCTTTTTAGTAGGCAAGAAACTCATTTCAGTGGCTAAAACGGTCCTGAAATCCCCCCCCCCACCCCCCCGAGTTTCTGCTAATACTGCCAGTCATTTCAGTGGCTGTAGCGCATGGCCCTGAAATCCCCAAGCTCGCTAAAGATAGCATCAGTTCCGTGATTAGCTGACACAAATCTCATCTCGGCCTGGAAAAGAGATCATGACTGGGGCCAGGAAGTACAAGATTAAAGATGCAGTCAGTCAAGGAGATGTACAGGGAGATACATTTCTGTGATTGAGATGTACAGGGAGATACATTTCTGTGATTGAGATGCAATAGGAGATAGATTTCTGTGAGGGAGATGTACAGGGAGATACATTTCTGTGAGGGAGATGTACAGGGAGATACATTTCTGTGATTGAGATGCAATAGGAGATACATTTCTGTGAGGGAGATGTACAGGGAGATACATTTCTGTGATTGAGATGTACAGGGAGATACATTTCTGTGATTGAGATGCAATAGGAGATACATTTCTGTGATTGAGATGTACAGGGAGATACATTTCTGTGATTGAGATGTACAGGGAGATACATTTCTGTGATTGAGATGTACAGGGAGATACATTTCTGTGATTGAGATGCAATAGGAGATACATTTCTGTGAGGGAGATGTACAGGGAGATACATTTCTGTGAGGGAGATGTACAGGGAGATATATTTCTGTGATTGAGATGTACAGGGAGATACATTTCTGTGATTGAGATGCAATAGGAGATACATTTCTGTGAGGGAGATGTACAGGGAGATACATTTCTGTGAGGGAGATGTACAGGGAGATATATTTCTGTGCTTGAGATGTACAGGGAGATACATTTCTGTGAGGGAGATGCACATGCCGATACATTTATGTGAGGGAGATGTACAGGGAGATACATTTCTGTGAGGGAGATGTACAGGGAGATACATTTCTGTGAGAGAGATGTACAGGGAGATACATTTCTGTGAGGGAGATGCACGTGCAGATACATTTCTGTGAGGTAGATGTACAGGGAGATACATTTCTATGAGGGAGATGTACAGCGCAGATACACTTATCTGAGGGAGATGGACAGGAAAATATAAGTCTTTGAGGTAATTAGACAGTGGAAATAACACAACTTGACAGCACTGAAGTATAAAGGGTAATGAGGGTCTGGCAAACTTATAGGAGAGATTTTTTTTTATTAAGTTAAGAAAAAAACATTTAATAAAAACCTTTTCCAGGTAGTGACCTAATTCATAAATTGTTGTTACAAAAATGTTACATTTATTATTCTAGCAGCTTGTTATTTTTTTTTTTACTTTTACAAAAATATTATATTAAATCACCCTTAAATTATTTGTTACAAAATGTTACAACAGTGTTACATTTCTGAGTCCCGGGCCATTACATTTAAATGTCACATTTTTTAAAGTGCTAATATTCCACAGGAATGCCTTTCTCTGGCACTTGTATCATGATCTGGGTCCACGCTTCACTTAGCAATCGTTCTCAACGTGTTGTAAATACCGACTTCATGCCAGCACTGTCTTGTTTTTTGAGACGTGACTTTAAAAAAACAGACAGATCCAGTAACATCGTGTTGATGAATGCGTGGTGCCGACAGCTAACATGCGTGGTGCCGGCAGCTAACATGCATGGTGTCGGCAGCTAACATGCATGGTGTCAGCAGCTAACATGCGTGGTGCCGGCAGCTAACATGCATGGTGTCAGCAGCTAACATGCGTGGTGACAGCAGCTAACATGCATGGTGTAGCAGCTAACATGCGTGGTGTCAGCAGCTAACATGCGTGGTGTCAGCAGCTAACATGCATGGTGTAAGCAGCTAACATGCGTGGTGTCAGCAGGTAACATGCGTGGTGCCGGCAGCTAACATGCGTGGTGTCAGCAGCTAACATGCGTGGTGTCAGCAGCTAACATGCGTTGTGTTTGCAGCTAACATGCGTGGTGTCAGCAGCTGACATGCGTGGTGTCAGCAGCTAACATGCATGGTGTCAGCAGCTAACATGCATGGTGTCAGCAGCTAACATGCGTGGTGCCGGCAGCTAACATGCATGGTGTCAGCAGCTAACATGCGTGGTGTCAGCTGATAACATGCATGATGGC
>CAXITT010000197.1:657411-670507 GCA_964033795.1 Lymnaea stagnalis
GGGCATAGTTCTAGCCCGCCAAACAATGGCGGTGGGGCATAGTTCTAGCCCGCCAAACAATGGCGGTGGGGCATAGTTCTAGCCCGCCAAACAATGGCGGTGGGGCATAGTTCTAGCCCGCCAAACAATGGCGGTGGGGCATAGTTCTAGCCCGCCAAACAATGGCGGTGGGGCATAGTTCTAGCCCGCCAAACAATGGCGGTGGGGCATAGTTCTAGCCCGCCAAACAATGGCGGTGGGGCATAGTTCTAGCCCGCCAAACAATGGCGGTGGGGCATAGTTCTAGCCCGCCAAACAATGGCGGTGGGGCATAGTTCTAGCCCGCCAAACAATGGCGGTGGGGCATAGTTCTAGCCCGCCAAACAATGGCGGTGGGGCATAGTTCTAGCCCGCCAAACAATGGCGGTGGGGCATAGTTCTAGCCCGCCAAACAATGGCGGTGGGGCATAGTTCTAGCCCGCCAAACAATGGCGGTGGGGCATAGTTCTAGCCCGCCAAACAATGGCGGTGGGGCATAGTTCTAGCCCGCCAAACAATGGCGGTGGGGCATAGTTCTAGCCCGCCAAACAATGGCGGTGGGGCATAGTTCTAGCCCGCCAAACAATGGCGGTGGGGCATAGTTCTAGCCCGCCAAACAATGGCGGTGGGGTATAGTTCTAGCCCGCCAAACAATGGCGGTGACAATGCGTGATCTGACCATCCACTCGAGTTACTCGACAAAACAGACCTTGAATTCAAACATTTAATTAATTAATGAAGAATACCAAATTAGTTGTAACCCCCATTGTTACGCCACCGCACACTATTTTCACGCCCCTGAACTATATTAATATTCCAAGCCCCTATCACGCCCTCAGATGTAATCCAACACATTACATTTCAGACCATTTCCTTGGAACAAAAGAACATTTCGCACCAAACTCATTTGCGGTATTTTTAAGAATCTGATTTAGCGCAATTATCGGGAATTTTTATCTTGCACACACGAAGTATGATCTCACCATTACCCCATACTTTCATACCGAGAGAATTATATGTATTAATTCTACTTTTGGAGTGCTGGGTGGCCGAGTGATCTAAACTGAGAAAAATCTTAAGTGGTCTAGAGTTCAATCCCCACCAAAGCCCGGTCAAGCAAAAACATCACCAGCCCCCCGGGTGGATTGGACTCATGGCAACTCATCTAAGAGAAGGTAACTCTGAATTCAAACCCGGAGATGGAGTCCCGTAGGCGGTATGACAATTGACACAATGAAACATTCCGACAACTCCTGCGACACCACTGGTGCCAGCCAAGCTGTATCATCCACATGATGTTCCCTTGGGATTATCCAGCGGCGTGGAGCGAGGCGATTTGAAGAATAATCCCAGGCCTTGTGGATTTCGTCCTGCGAAGTTCACACCATAGTCACATTGTGACGGACGGATGCCAGAAAAATTCTAATTTTCATTCCTATTTTTGTATTAATTCTAATTATTAATCGTCTTTTATACCTTAGTTTACTTATTGAACTGGCTTGTCAAAGGCGGCTCTATCAACATGCCATGTTTACTTATTGAAGTGGGTGTGTCATAATGGAAGCAGTTCTATTGTATTCTGATACAGATGTGCAACAATGGAAGCAGTTAAATTGTACTCTGCTATAGATGTGCAACAATGGAAGCAGTTATATTGTACTCTGCTATAGATGTGCAACAATGGGAGCTGTTATATTGTACTCTGCTATAGATGTGCAACAATGGAAGCAGTTATATTGTACTCTGCTATAGATGTGCAACAATGGGAGCTGTTATATTCTACTCTGCTATAGATGTGCAACAATGGAAGCAGTTATATTGTACTCTGCTATAGATGTGCAACAATGGGAGCTGTTATATTGTACTCTGCTATAGATGTGCAACAATGGGAGCTGTTATGTATTCCTAGAGATTTCGGTTAAATATGTTGAACGTTAGCCTTCCAATCACTTCTAATCGGTGTGGAGTCTGGTGGGACAACTGATGAACGAACAGTGCAGTCATCCTCCAGCTACCAGTCAGCTATTTTTAGATGTGTTGAGTCTAATTGCGTAGTTACTGATAGAAGTCGGTCAGAAAAAGTTTGAAAGTCCCACCCCCCCCAACACCCTTCCCCCATAGTGTCCCTTTACTGGTCTTACTTACACCCGTCTCTCACACGCCCCCCCCCCCTTGTATTTCATAATAGTGCATTATTGTCATGACGTCATCACTGGAAGTAAACAAGTCACGGCCTCATTGGTGTAAAAGGCATGGTGTGTGTGTGTGGGGGGGGGAGTTACATAATGGAGTCAGGGGCGTAGCAGGCGCCCAACGATTAATGGCGTGTTCGGGAGATATCACCGTTTCCCCATCTCGTGAGCTCTCACCCTGACAGGCAGACACCACCTTCTCCCCATCTCGTGAGCTCTCACCCTGACAGGCAGACACCACCTTCTCCCCATCTTGTCAGCTCTCACCCTGACAGGCAGACATCACCTTCTCCCCATCTTGTCAGCTCTCACCCTTACAGGCAGACACCACCTTCTCCCCATCTTGTCAGCTCTCACCCCGACAGGCAGACACCACCTTCTCCCCATCTCGTGAGCTCTCACCCTGACAGGCAGACTTGACAGGGGAAGAACCGTACAGCCGACTTCCGCCACATTGTCACCCCACAGCCCTTGTCTGGGTGTTCAACAGAGCGTGTCAGTGTTGTAGGCCACATCTAGCTAATACGCGTGGGCCACACTTCAAACGTCTTTGATAGCAGGCATGTCTAACCGAGGGCCCGGGGGGGGGGGGNGGTCAGAAAAAGTTTGCAAGTCCCACCCCCCCCCACACCCTTCCCCCATAGTGTCCCTTTACTGGTCTTACTTACACCCGTCTCTCACACGCCCCCCCCCTTGTATTTCATAATAGTGCATTATTGTCATGACGTCATCACTGGAAGTAAACAAGTCACGGCCTCATTGGTGTAAAAGGCATGGTGTGTGTGTGTGGGGGGGGGAGTTACATAATGGAGTCAGGGGCGTAGCAGGCGCCCAACGATTAATGGCGTGTTCGGGAGATATCACCGTTTCCCCATCTCGTGAGCTCTCACCCTGACAGGCAGACACCACCTTCTCCCCATCTCGTGAGCTCTCACCCTGACAGGCAGACACCACCTTCTCCCCATCTTGTCAGCTCTCACCCTGACAGGCAGACATCACCTTCTCCCCATCTTGTCAGCTCTCACCCTTACAGGCAGACACCACCTTCTCCCCATCTTGTCAGCTCTCACCCCGACAGGCAGACACCACCTTCTCCCCATCTCGTGAGCTCTCACCCTGACAGGCAGACTTGACAGGGGAAGAACCGTACAGCCGACTTCCGCCACATTGTCACCCCACAGCCCTTGTCTGGGTGTTCAACAGAGCGTGTCAGTGTTGTAGGCCACATCTAGCTAATACGCGTGGGCCACACTTCAAACGTCTTTGATAGCAGGCATGTCTAACCGAGGGCCCGGGGGGGAGAACAGCAACATAGACTTGTATGGAACAGCAACATAGACTTGTATGGAACAGCAACATAGACTTGTATGCAACAGCAATATAGACTTGTATGGAACAGCAACATAGACTTGTATGGAACAGCAACATAGACTTGTATGGAACAGCAACATAGACTTGTATGCAACAGCAATATAGACTTGTATGGAACAGCAACATAGACTTGTATGGAACAGCAACATAGACTTGTATGGAACAGCAACATAGACTTGTATGCAACAGCAATATAGACTTGTATGGAACAGCAACATAGACTTGTATGGAACAGCAACATCTAATTGTTCCATCTGCAGGCTTCTATCTCCATTTCTAATTGTTCCACCTGCACGCTTCTATCTCCATTTCTAATTGTTCCATCTGCAGGCTTCTATCTCCATTTCTAATTGTTCCACCTGCAGGCTTCTATCTCCATTTCTTATTGTTCCACCTGCAGGCTTCTATCTCCATTTCTAATTGTTCCACCTGCAGGCTTCCATCTACATTTCTAATTGTTCCACCTGTAGGCTTCCATCTACATTTCTAATTGTTCCACCTGCAGACTTTCATCTACGTTTCTAATTGTTCCATCTGCAGGCTTCCATCTCCATTTCTAATTGTTCCATCTGCAGGCTTCCATCTCCATTTCTAATTGTTCCATCTGCAGGCTTCTATCTACATTTCTAATTGTTCCAACTGCAGGCTTCCATCTCCATTTCTAATAGACACATTGGAACACATCTCCTATATAATAATAATAATAATAAAGTTCATTTCAAAAACACGCTTCATCCCCAAAGGCTCGAAGCGCGGTACAAAGTCAACAAAAAACATATCTATAATTTACCACATTTAAAACAAACGCAACACTACAAAAACTAATTACAAGCATACAATGGCAAAGTCTTTCTAGCCATGTCAACCCGGAGCAACACAGCCATTATGCATTAACTGGAAAATAAGGTAGACAATCATCCAAGAAGGTGTTTGCGAAATAGATGTGTCTTTAGATCGATTTTAAGACCCCCTGATGCTCACAGAGACAAACTGTTGCACAACTTCAGATACTCTCAGAGACAGTCAGTTACAGATGTCCAACATAACAACAACAGATACTCTCCGAAGCAAGCTGTTAGACATCTGCAAATACCCCAGATACTCTCCGAGACACAATATTGTTATTTCAACTCTGCACCGTGCTTCCAATGAATGTTGATTTTCTCCATGAACTTTGACCACGAGTTCCTATTTTTCTTTTTTAAAGTTCCCCGGAATGCGCCCCTTATTTTTCCCCCCCCCCCTCTCGCCCCTGCCCACCCTTTCCATTCCAGACATAGCGAGTTAATTGTTATTGTGATAGCACTTGATTTAAGGAGCATCTCCTTTCAACAGAAACCCGAGCACAAATTTGTGTCAGAGTTAGACCCCCTAACTCAGCAACCGGCGGAAGGTGGGGCGGTGATCACGTGGTACAGCGCCGCTGTGACGTCAGACGAAAGCATGGGTGGAAACTGTGATGGGATTTCCTTCATCCACAATTTACGCGGTGGCGTCCTTTGAATAATTGCCGCCCTAGGCGAGCTCTCAATGGCACCCCCCCCCCTAGATCTATTATTATTGATTGTTTGCAGTTAACAATGAATACAAGTGCCAACCCGGGGGGTCTCCCCTTCACCCCCACCCCGTGGGTACGCCACTGCATTTATGACGTCGATGAAGAGAATTCCTTGGACCCATTTGTTCAAATACATGTGTTGGACATGTTTTTGAATGTTTGCTGTATTTGAAAAGTTTAGCTGAATCTAAGAAAGTGTACACAAGGCAAGAGGGTATAAGGGCTCACTGTGTACTCAAGGCAGGCGGGCCTAAGAGCTTACTGTGTACCGAAGACAGGAGGGTCTAAGAACTTTTCTGTGCACCCAGACAAGAGGGTATAAGAGCTGACTCCGTACTTAAGACTGGATGGTATAAGCGCTTACTGTGCACCAAGGGTATAGATCTAAGAGCTAACTCCGTACTTAGGACAGGACGGTCTAAGAGCTAACTCCGTACTTAGGACAGGATGGTCTAAGAGCTAACTCCGTACTTAGGACAGGACGGTCTAAGAGCTAACTCCGTACTTAGGACAGGACGGTCTAAGAGCTAACTCCGTACTTAGGACAGGACGGTCTAAGGGCTTACTCCGTACTTAGGACAGGACGGTCTAAGGGCTTACTCCGTACTTAGGACAGGATGGTCTAAGGGCTTACTCCTTACTTAGGACAGGATGGTCTAAGAGCTAACTCCGTACTTAGGACAGGACGGTCTAAGGGCTTACTCCGTACTTAGGACAGGACGGTCTAAGGGCTTACTCCGTACTTAGGACAGGACGGTCTAAGAGCTAACTCCGTACTTAGGACAGGACGGTCTAAGAGCTAACTCCGTACTTAGGACAGGACGGTCTAAGAGCTAACTCCGTACTTAGGACAGGATGTTCTAAGAGCTATCTTCGTACTTAGGACAGGATGGTCTAAGGGCTTACTCCGTACTTAGGACAGGATAGTCTAAGAGCTAACTCCGTACTTAGGACAGGACGGTCTAAGGGCTTACTCCGTACTTAGGACAGGACGGTCTAAGAGCTAACTCCGTACTTAGGACAGGACGGTCTAAGGGCTTACTCCGTACTTAGGACAGGACGGTCTAAGGGCTTACTCCGTACTTAGGACAGGATAGTCTAAGAGCTAACTCCGTACTTAGGACAGGATGGTCTAAGGGCTTACTCCGTACTTAGGACAGGATAGTCTAAGAGCTAACTCCGTACTTAGGACAGGATGGTCTAAGGGCTTACTCCGTACTTAGGACAGGACGGTCTAAGAGCTAACTCCGTACTTAGGACAGGACGGTCTAAGGGCTTACTCCGTACTTAGGACAGGATGGTCTAAGAGCTTACTCCGTACTTAGGACAGGATGGTCTACGAGCTTACTGACTTACTGCGTCGTTCAAACAAATTTAACACATTTATTTTTGTGTGTGTGTGCTTTAATTAATTTTTTTTTTTTTTTTTTTTTTTTTTTTTTTTTTTTTTTTTGTTTGTTGTTCATGTGAGAATCCCTTTCCTAATTAAAGAGCACTCTTATTTAGAGAGTCAGAAGGAGGCTCAAGCCGTGAAGGTCGAACCGACCCAGGAGAAACTAACTTGAACACCGTGAAATTTGATGACCTGCCGTTACGGAATTCTATCTGCTGGCGAGGTCCTGTGTTTTCTCACCTGCCCATGCCGTCAGGAACAGCAACAACAGAAAAATGTCAGTGTAAACACAAGACAAAACTCTTAGTGAAGAAAAGGTGTGTGTGTGTGTGTGTTGGGAAGGGGGGAGGGGGGCTAATTTTGGAACATGGGATGTGGGTGTGTGGGGGTGTGAGGGGGGGGGGAAGCCACTGTAGGTGAGTGGGCTGTGAGTGTGGGGGATGACGTGGGCGGCTGCACTGGGAAAAGCGGTTGTTAAGTTAGGAAGAGATTAATATTAAGCCAGGGTTCCTCAAACGAATTCTATGCGCACAGCACAGGTCTCAATTCTATGCGCACAGCACAGGTCTCAATTCTACGCACACTGCACAACATAAAAAAAACAACATATTTAAACAGAAGAGAAGAAAAAAAGTATTTCAACAAACATATAACATAATTTAATGACATGTACGGCACTGAATTCAATGACATGCATGACACTTAGTTCAATGACATGTTTAGCCCTCAGTCCAATGACATGTGCGGCACTGAATTCAATGACAAGTATAGCACTCAGTTTAATGACATGTGCGGCACTGAATTCAATGACATGTATAGCACTCAGTTCAATGACATGTGCGGCACTGAATTCAATGGCATGCATGACACTTAGTTCAATGACATGTTTAGCCCTCAGTTCAATGACATGTGCGGCACTGAATTCAATGACAAGTATAGCACTCAGTTTAATGACATGTGCGGCACTGAATTCAATGACATGTATAGCACTCAGTTCAATGACATGTGCGGCACTGAATTCAATGGCATGTATAGCACTCAGTTCAATGACAATGGCTCGTTTCATATTTGATACCGCCAGCCAGGTACTTCTACGCCAGACAGGTACTTCTACGCCAGCCAGGTACTTCTACGCCAGCCAGGTACTTCTAAGCCAGACAGGTACTTCTACGCCAGCCAGGTACTTCTACGTCGGCCAGGTACGTCTACGGTGGCCAGGCGTATCGGATCAATGTCCCTCGTCGGGACGATTCTGGCCGGCGTTCGGTAGTTTGAGGACACCTGGGTTATTTTGAGTTGAGGAAGAGATGCTTCGACGAAGGGGAATGAGGAAAGAAGCAGTATCAATCGATACAACTTGAGTTTTTCTACTTGTCAATTGTAATTTATTCCAAAAACGTGTTTCAAAATCTGACTCCGGCATCCTTATGTTGACGTCATCAGGTACTGTGTGGTCTTCTATACGCAAAAAAACAAAACCACAAAGTTCCTCGAGAATGTTCTATTGACATATCTTGGGTCTCAAAATAAATGACGTCATAAAAAATGTGCAGCCCAAAAAATGGCGTCCAGAAAAGAAATGCGCACTAAGATAACAAGTGGGGCACAAAAGTTTCACAAACCTCATTTTGTAACCACGCTGGCAAACATGCATTCCTAACAACAAATTAAAAAAAATATATATATTTTTTTTTAGAAAGTTGTTATGAGTAACACGCTCAAATCTATTCATTAAAAAATCTATATTTTTAACAAACCCTGAAAATAAACACACACACACAAAAATATGTTCTCGTCAAAACACATTACTGGGGGGGGGGGGGGGGGGAAAAAAAAACCACAGTGTTACAGTGTTCCTAGGGCGGGGTTGAAACATGGTCGTCCCAGGCCTCATAACATGTCAACATTTTTATAGGAGAAGTTCAAAGGAGTTTTTGCTCGTGTCCCTCAATGTCATCAGCTCATTACCAGACTGGGAGCACCGCGAGGCACACTGTACTTTAGACTCAAGTACATTATACTATGTGCGCGCGCGTGTGTGTGTTTGAGTGTGCGTGTACGTTCGTGTCATGCGTGTGTGTTTGAGTGTGTGTTTGAATGTGTGGCTGGGTGGGTGGGTGGGTGGGCATGTGTGGACATGTAGGAAAAGTTGTGGTTCAGCTCAGAGACGAGAAGTGGTGCTGTTGATCACAACTGGTGGGACAGGGTAAGGTTAGGTTGGGAGTGAGTGGGTGGAAAAGAAAAGAGTCGCACTAAGGCGCTTACAGCGGGTAAACTGAAGGTTGGAAGAGTTAGCTCCAAACCTCTGTGCATCTGCGGCTTGTCGCATCACATGACTGAGTCATATCAAGGAGCCATTACATCATATTACTGAGTTAAACAACTACTTTACAAACATCATTGGAAGAGAGACACATCTAAAGAACCATTACATCATATTACTGAGTTAAACAACTACTTTACAAACATCATTGGAAGAGAGACACATCTAAAGAACCATTACATCATATTACTGAGTTAAACAACTACTTTACAAACATCATTGGAAGAGAGACACATCTAAAGAACCATTACATCATATTACTGAGTTAAACAACTACTTTACAAACATCATTGGAAGAGAGACACATCTAAAGAACCATTACATCATATTACTGAGTTAAACAACTACTTTACAAACATCATTGGAAGAGAGACACATCTAAAGAACCATTACATCATATTACTGAGTTAAACAACTACTTTACAAACATCATTGGAAGAGAGACACATCTAAAGAACCATTACATCATATTACTGAGTTAAACAACTACTTTACAAACATCATTGGAAGAGAGACACATCTAAAGAACCATTACATCATATTACTGAGTTANTGAGTGAGATACCGTTGGGACTAATCATCTTTGAGTGAGATACCGTTGGGACTAATCATCTTTGATTGAGATACCGTTGGGACTAATCATCTTTGAGTGAGATACCGTTGGGACTAATCATCTTTGATTGAGATACCGTTGGGACTAATCATCTTTGATTGAGATACCGTTGGGACTAATCATCTTTGATTGAGATACCGTTGGGACTAATCATCTTTGATTGAGATACCGTTGGGACTAATCATCTTTGATTGAGATACCGTTGGGACTAATCATCTTTGATTGAGATACCGTTGGGACTAATCATCTTTGATTGAGATACCGTTGGGACTAATCATCTTTGATTGAGATACCGTTGGGACTAATCATCTTTGATTGAGATACCGTTGGGACTAATCATCTTTGATTGAGATACCGTTGGGACTAATCATCTTTGATTGAGATACCGTTGGGACTAATCATCTTTGATTGAGATACCGTTACAATCATTCGCATCTCGCGCAGCAATTTTCGAGTCATTACGTCACATCCGCCAATCATTGGCTGTATTATCTAACACAAGGAAAGTTAGTTTTGAAGTATGTTAATACACTTGTGGTGATTCAACACCACATCTTTGGTCTCAAGGTCATCAAAGGACTGTGCCTGGTTTGGAATATATCATTTTGTGCCCAGGAATAAATGCGCAGCCTGTCCACACAAGTTTCACAGTGCGCAAATGTCGCAGCTATTTGCGACACGGTGCCATAAATCACACCAGACGCAGCCGGCGCGTCATACATCAAAGGAGCACTTGACAACAACCGACCCCAGAGACCGTCCCAGAGACCGTCCCACAGACCGTCCCACAGAAATGATGGAAGTGATGATATCGTCCGGTAGTGCTACACTAGGTCAACATCAAAGTCCTCCACTAGACCACCATCAAACTGCTACACTCGGTCACCATCAAAGACGTACATTCGGTCACCATCGCAATCCTACACTGGGTCACCATCAAAGCCTTACACTGGGTCACTATCAAGGTGCTACACTAGGCCACCATCAAAGTCTTACTATGGGTCACAATTAAAGTCCTACACTGGGTCACCATCAAAGTCCTACACTGGGTCACCATCAAAATCTTACTCTGGTTTACCATCAAAGTCCTACACTGGGCCACCATCAAAGTCTTACTCTGGGCCACCATCAAAGTCTTACTCTGGGCCACCATCAAAGTCTTACTCTGGGCCACCATCAAAGTCTTACTCTGGGCCACCATCAAAGTCTTACACTGGGTCACCATCGAAGAGCTATAAACAGTACATGGTCAGTCTAACAACCTTTTTCCCCTGAGTACACGACCTGGGACAATCATCTTTTTATGCCTTTCCATTTCACAGCAATCATGATTGATTGGTTTAATTTAAATTTGTGTACTGGAAAAATCCTTATTTGTTTTGGACGTTCGCATTCCCGGTTAAATAAACTCGACAGTTTCCCAGTGTTTGTGGAGATCTTAATCAAGCAGTTATATTACTTTGAAGTCTTACAAAGCACTTTTATACACGGTAGTCGTAAATTCATTCTTACATAGCGATTCTATACACGGTACTCGTAAATTCATCTTTACGAAGCACTTCCATACACGGTAATCGCAAGTTCATCTTTACAAAGCACTTCCATACACGGTACTCGCAAGTTCATCTTTACAAAGCACTTCCATACACGGTACTCGCAAGTTCATCTTTACAAAGCACTTCTATACACGACACTCGCAAGTTAATCTTTACAAAGCACTTCCATACACGGTACTCGTAAGTTCATCTTTACAAAGCACTTCCATATACGGAACTCGTAAGTTCATCTTTACAAAGCACTTCCATACACGGTACTCGTAAGTTCATCTTTACAATGCACTTCCATACACGGTACTCGTAAGTTCATCTTTACAAAGCACTTCCATACACGGTACTCGTAAGTTCATCTTTACAAAGCACTTCCATACACGGTACTCGTAAGTTCATCTTTACAAAGCACTTCCATACACGGTACTCGCAAGTTCATCTTTACAAAGCACTTCCATACACGGTACTCGTAAGTTCATCTTTACAAAGCACTTCCATACACGGTACTCGTAAGTTCATCTTTACAAAGCACTTCCATACACGGTACTCGTAAGTTCATCTTTACAAAGCACTTCCATACACGGTACTCGTAAGTTCATCTTTACAAAGCACTTCCATACACGGTACTCGTAAGTTCATCTTTACAAAGCACTTCCATACACGGTACTCGTAAGTTCATCTTTACAAAGCACTTCCATACACGGTACTCGTAAGTTCATCTTTACAAAGCACTTCCATACACGGTACTCGTAAGTTCATCTTTACAAAGCACTTCCATACACGGTACTCGTAAGTTCATCTTTACAAAGCACTTCCATACACGGTACTCGTAAGTTCATCTTTACAAAGCACTTCCATACACGGTACTCGTAAGTTCATCTTTACAAAGCACTTCCATACACGGTACTCGTAAGTTCATCTTTACAAAGCACTTCCATACACGGTACTCGTAAGTTCATCTTTACAAAGCACTTCCATACACGGTACTCGTAAGTTCATCTTTACAAAGCACTTCCATACACGGTACTCGTAAGTTCATCTTTACAAAGCACTTCCATACACGGTACTCGTAAGTTCATCTTTACAAAGCACTTCCATACACGGTACTCGTAAGTTCATCTTTACAAAGCACTTCCATACACGGTACTCGTAAGTTCATCTTTACAAAGCACTTCCATACACGGTACTCGTAAGTTCATCTTTACAAAGCACTTCCATACACGGTACTCGTAAGTTCATCTTTACAAAGCACTTCCATACACGGTACTCGTAAGTTCATCTTTACAAAGCACTTCCATACACGGTACTCGTAAGTTCATCTTTACAAAGCACTTCCATACACGGTACTCGTAAGTTCATCTTTACAAAGCACTTCCATACACGGTACTCGTAAGTTCATCTTTACAAAGCACTTCCATACACGGTACTCGCAAGTTCATCTTTACAAAGCACTTCCATACACGGCACTCGCAAGTTCATCTTTACAAAGCACTTCCATACACGGTACTCGTAAGTTCATCTTTACAAAGCACTTCCATACACGGTACTCGCAAGTTCATCTTTACAAAGCACTTCCATACACGGTACTCGTAAGTTCATCTTTACAAAGCACTTCCATACACGGTACTCGCAAGTTCATCTTTACAAAGCACTTCCATACACGGTACTCGCAAGTTCATCTTTACAAAGCACTTCCATACACGGTACTCGCAAGTTCATCTTTACAAAGCACTTCCATACACGGCACTCGCAAGTTCATCTTTACAAAGCACTTCCATACACGGTACTCGTAAGTTCATCTTTACAAAGCACTTCCATACACGGTACTCGTAAGTTCATCTTTACAAAGCACTTCCACACACGGTACTCGTAAGTTCATCTTTACAAAGCACTTCCATACACGGTACTCGTAAGTTCATCTTTACAAAGCACTTCCATACACGGAACTCGTAAGTTCATCTTTACAAAGCACTTCCATACACGGAACTCGTAAGTTCATCTTTACAAAGCACTTCCATACACGGTACTCGTAAGTTCATCTTTACAAAGCACTTCCATACACGGTACTCGTAAGTTCATCT
>CAXITT010000197.1:670807-684434 GCA_964033795.1 Lymnaea stagnalis
CTGTATCTCAATCAAAGATGACTAGTCTCAACTGTATCTCAATCAAAGATGATTAGTCCCAACTGTATCTCAATCAAAGATGTTTAGCCTCAACTGTATCTCAATCAAAGATGACTAGTCTCAACTGTATCTCAATCAAAGATGTTTAGCCTCAACTGTATCTCAATCAAAGATGACTAGTCCCAACTGTATCTCAATCAAAGATGATTAGTCTCAACTGTATCTCAATCAAAGATGATTAGTCTCAACTGTATCTCAATCAAAGATGTTTAGCCTCAACTGTATCTCAATCAAAGATGACTAGTCTCAACTGTATCTCAATCAAAGATGATTAGTCCCAACTGTATCTCAATCAAAGATGTTTAGCCTCAACTGTATCTCAATCAAAGATGACTAGTCTCAACTGTATCTCAATCAAAGATGATTAGTCTCAACTGTATCTCAATCAAAGATGTTTAGCATCAACTGTATCTCAATCAAAGATGTTTAGCCTCAACTGTATCTCAATCAAAGATGATTAGTCTCAACTGTATCTCAATCAAAGATGTTTAGTCCCAACTGTATCTCAATCAAAGAGTTTTAGTCCCAACTGTATCTCAATCAAAGATGACTAGTCTCAACTGTATCTCAATCAAAGATGATTAGTCTCAACTGTATCTCAATCAAAGATGTTTAGTCCCAACTGTATCTCAATCAAAGATGTTTAGTCCCAACTGTATCTCAATCAAAGATGACTAGTCTCAACTGTATCTCAATCAAAGATGATTAGTCTCAACTGTATCTCAATCAAAGATGTTTAGCCTCAACTGTATCTCAATCAAAGATGTTTAGTCCCAACTGTATCTCAATCAAAGATGTTTAGTCCCAACTGTATCTCAATCAACCCAGTCGGAATTTGGGGGGGGGGGGGGGGGCAGTGTCGAATGTACTAAAGACTCTAGGACCTTTTCGTAGTGTGTCTAATTTACAGATCTTGTCCTAATTTAAGGACACTGTCCTGGTGTGTCTGTCAGTGACGCCATCGTCATCATCGCATGATGGAAGGACACTCAGGTGGTGTGTCTGACAGTGACGCCATCGTCATCATCTCATGATGGAAGGACACTCAGGTGGTGTGTCTGTAAGTGACGCCATCGTCATCATCTCATGATGGAAGGACACTCAAGTGGTGTGTCTGTCAGTGACGCCATCGTCATCATCTCATGATGGAAGGACACTCGAGTGGTGAGTCTTTGAGAGACGTCATTATCATGATCTGACGATGGAAGGACACTCAAGTGGTGTGTCTGTCAGTGACGCCATCATCTCCTGGATGATGGTCAGTCATGTGACTCGTCTGACTGTCCGTTGATTTAGATTTGCCATCGATGAGACACAGGAAATATGGACCGAGATAGCAGACGACCCAAATCTCTCATTTTCAGGTCAGACAGCAAGGTGACAAGGTTGTCATTTGAGGACGTCGCTAATGTACACAGGTAATATTTGATGTCACTGTAAAATCATGCATGTATGAGGTCAGTCAAGTGTATCGGCGTAAAGTCTCCTAACTTAACAAAGATGTTGCTTGCTACTCTGTACGTCTGAAACGTTCTATGACAGATTTAGTGGTAGTTTATTGAGAAGTACTGTAGTGTCTGTGACAGATTGGGTGGTAGTTTATTGAGAAGTACTGTAGTATCTGTGACAGATTTAGTGGTAGTTTATTGAGAAGTACTGTAGTATCTGTGACAGATTTAGTGGTAGTTTTTTGAGAAGTACTGTAGTATCTGTGACAGATTTAGTGGTAGCTTATTGAGAAGTACTGTAGTATCTGTGACAGTTTTAGTGGTAGTTTATGGAGAAGTACTGTAGTAACTGTGACAAATTTAGTGGTAGTTTATGGAGAAGTACTGTAGTATCTGTGACAGATTTAGTGGTAGTTTATGGAGAAGCACTGTAGTATATGTGACAGATTTAGTGGTAGTTTATTGAGAAGTAATGTAGTATCTGTGACAGATTTGGTGGTAGTTTATGGAGAAGTACTGTAGTATCTGTGACGTACTCCTGTACAGTTTTTTTCGATTCAAACCATGTCTACCTATATATGTAACCTTTATATGACCTTGAAGCTTCCCAATGAACAGTATTTTAATTCTTCGTGAGGTCCCCCTAATCTGATTGTCCAGCCACAATTTATAGCACAGTTCGTTAGGTCACGCTGACCTTATGGTCCAGTTGGCAACATTATAAAGATAAGGAATTGAATTCTCCGGGAACACAAGTTAGCCATCTGTTATATTTATGGCACACACAAAAAAAAAACTTAATGGCTCTCGAATCGCTCCCCCCCCCCTAGCAATAATCCAAATTACATCAAATTCCCAGATTTCCTTCCAGCCGGGTAGAGTTACCATTCTTATCATGAATACCTGCCCTTTGGATAGCACCATCTCTTAACGGGACGTTAACCGCTCTACAGATATCTGATTGCAAATCACACCACTGGAAAGGGCAACTTTATTTGTTGGGTTACAGCAGACGACCGTGGCACAGCAGACGACAGTGACACAGCAGACGACCGTGGCACAGCAGACGACCGTGGCACAGCAGACGACCGTGGCACAGCAGACGACCGTGGCACAGCAGACGACTGTGGCACAGCAGACGACCGTGGCACAGCAGACGACCGTGACACAGCAGACGACCGTGGCACAGCAGACGACCTTTTGGTTGTCGTCTGCTGGCACCGTGTCGTCTGGACTGTGGCACAGCAGACGACCGTGGCACAGCAGACGACCGTGACACAGCAGACGACCATGGCACAGCAGACGACCTTTTGGCACAGCAGACGACCGTGGCACAGCTGACGACCGTGGCACAGCAGACGACCGTGGCACAGCAGACGACCGTGGCACAGCTGAATACATTGAGTCTGATTCGTAGTCATGATTTGAAAGAAGCAGCTTCGCTACTGATGTAAGACGGGGGTTCGAGTCTCGCCATCTTCTGATCCAAGTCCTACTGTATAAGGTCGGGTCAAAGTTCGAGGTCCTACTGTATGAGATCACGTCAAATAAAATAAAAAAGCGCTTGAGGTCACGTCAAATTTTTAAGTTTTAGTGCATGAGGTCACGTACAATTTTAAATTTGTTTTATTGTATGAGATCACGTTCAATTTCACTTTGTTTTTATATGTATGATCTCTCGAAACAACGCCCAAGTTCAAGGTCCTCTAGTTTGAGATGACAGCTTCATATCTACATTCCCTTTTTTTTTTCTCTCCTAACTTTTCTGGGTTAAAGCAGCCATTTTGACGACGCCATTACATCAATAATTGGCCACAGCACGACAAGTCAACAAACGGAACACTAAGAGACTTTTTATTTGGGTCTGAGATTAAACCAAGACGTGCCGTCTGTATGCGTGGAACTGCTTTTTCGTAACCCGTCAAATTTTGACACAGTCCGCCCGTCACTATAGATAACAGCGATCTCGTAGACATGCAACGCGTGATATGGGACCCCCTACTGCTCACCTACCCAAGGGTCCTCACGCTAGTAGTTGACTGTGACTCCAGCGAGTCGTTTAGAATGAGTGGAGGCTACTGTGGAGTTTCTACTTTGAAACGCTCTGGGAGCACAGCGCCCGCTGGATAGCAACTTGCAATGCGTCCTATAAATTCAAATGTTTGAGGACCCGTGGTTTGAAACCTGCCTTAAGTTGTTTGACGAGATGGGCTGGGACATGCGGCACTTTACTGCGCCATCAAGGACGGAAGTTAGAACAGCGGGCAATTGCGCCGGGAAAGTGGGAAATAAATGTCCTACAGGGACAATCAAATGCCCTACTGAGACAATCACCAATGAAGTTCTATGGGTGTTGAGTGCTTCCCTTAATGTGGGACGTTCCAATGTCCTATCTGGACAGTCAAATGTCCTACTGGTACCATCAAATGTCCTACAGGGACGGTCCATTGTCCTACTGGGACATTCAACCAAGGAAACCCTATAAATGTTGAGCGTTTCTCTTAGTGTGGAGCGGTGCAATGTCCTACTGGGACAATAAAATGTCCTACTGGGACATTCAACCAATGAACTCTAGGTGTTGAGTGTTTGTGTTACTGCGGGACGGTCGACGACTCTAGTTCTTTCCTAATGGGGGGTTGAGCTGGATCAAAGGGAGGCTAGCAGAACAAGATCCAATGGTTTGTTATGCCTAGGTGTTCAGGGGGTGCTGGGGTGGGGCGGCAAGGGGTCGAAAATAGAAACAGTGATCAGAGTGATCATGGTATGAGCTTATTTGTGGAGTTACCTCAAGAATCTAGGTATGGGGTGGGGGATGGGTGGGTGATAGGTGAACAGGTGGGGGGGGGGGGTGATGAGCCAGTAAGGGAGATGAGCCAGTTGGGGATATAAGTTAGTTGGGGAGATGACGTAGTAGGGGATATGAATTAGTAGGGGAGATGACGTAGTAGGGGAGATGAGGTAGAAGTAGAAATGAGCCAGTAGGGGAATGAGCCAGTGGGGGAGATGGTGTAGTAGAGGGATGATGAGGCAGTAGGGGAGATGAGCCATTTGAGGAGATGAGCCATTTGGGGAGATGAGCCAGTAAGGGAGATGAGCCAGTAGAGGGTGAGCCAGTAGGGGAGATGAGCCAGTAGCGGTTGAGCCAGTAAGGGAGATGAGCCAGTAGGGGAGATGAGCCAGTAATGGAGATGAGCCAGTTGGGGAGATGAGCCAGTAGGGGAGATGAGCCATTAGGGGGTGAGCTAGTAAGGGAGAGTCGGCCACTGATGGGGACATGCTGTACTTGGCTGACAATAGTCTCAACAGATATTGCCAGACGATGACAAAGTATGAGAATAAACTAAGTCACTTGTTGCCAGCTGAGTGTACAGTTTTAGTTCCAATTACAATCACATTTCTAAGAATAGCAATGTCTTCAAGTTGTTGTTGTAACAATTGATGAGAATTTTGGAGGTTGAACATTTCTTGCACATCCCAAACTAATGTTACCTGGTGCCGCTAAGGACTATTGATTTTGAGATGAGAGGGTTGGGGACATTCTTGTGGGGAAAACGTCTTGTCGGGAAACAGCAACATGACAGGGAATTAGTTCGACTGTCAAACACAGGCGCTGCATTCTGTCAATGTCACACCTGAGCTCGGATACAGAAACGAAGCCTTAGACACGCTGGGTTTGGTGGCCGTACTTTTGAGACTTAAAGGGGCAGCGGTGATATCAAAGGGGCAGCGGTGATATCCACAGGGTAGCGAGGATATCAAATGGACAATTATGATATCCACAGGGCAGCAACGATATCAAAAGGAGAGTGGTAATATCCACAGGGCAGCAACGATATCAAAAGGAGAGTGGTAATATCCACAGGGCAGCAACGATATCAAAAGGAGAGTGGTAATATCCACAGGGCAGCGATGTTATCAAAAGGAGAGTGGTAATATCCACAGGGCAGCAACGATATCAAAAGGAGAGTGGTAATATCCACAGGGCAGCGATGTTATCAAAAGGAGAGTGGTAATATCCACAGGGCAGCGATGTTATCAAAAGGAGAGTGGTAATATCCACAGGGCAGCGATGTTATCAAAGGGACAGAGGTGATATCCACAGGGAAGCGATGTTATCAAAGGGACAGTGGTGATATCCACAGGGAAGCGATGTTATCAAAGGGACAGTGGTAATATCCACAGGGAAGCGATGTTATCAAAGGGACAGTGGTAATATCCACAGGGAAGCGATGTTATCAAAGGGACAGTGGTAATATCCACAGGGAAGCGATGTTATCAAAGGGACAGTGGTAATATCCACAGGGCAGCGATGTTATCAAAAGGACAGTGGTGATATCCACAGGGAAGCGATGTTATCAAAGGGACAGTGGTAATATCCACAGGGAAGCGATGTTATCAAAGGGACAGTGGTAATATCCACAGGGCAGCGATGTTATCAAAAGGACAGTGGTAATATCCACAGGGCAGCGATGTTATCAAAGGGACAGTGGTGATATCCACAGGGAAGCGATGTTATCAAAGGGACAGTGGTGATATCCACAGGGAAACGATGTTATCAAAGGGACAGTGGTGATATCCACAGGTAAGCGAAGTTATCAAAGGGACAGTGGTAATATCCACAGGGCAGCGATGTTATCAAAGGGACAGTGGTGATATACACAGGGAAGCGATGTTATCAAAGGGACAGTGGTGATATCCACAGGGAAGCGATGTTATCAAAGGGACAGTGGTGATATCCACAGGGAAGCGATGTTATCAAAGGGACAGTGGTGATATCCACAGGGAAGCGATGTTATCAAAGGGACAGTGGTAATATCCACAGGGAAGCGATGTTATCAAAGGGACAGTGGTAATATCCACAGGGCAGCGATGTTATCAAAGGGACAGTGGTAATATCCACAGGGAAGCGATGTTATCAAAAGGACAGTGGTAATATCCACAGGGAAGCGATGATATCAAAAGGACAGTGGTAATATCCACAAGGCAGCGATGTTATCAAAAGGACAGTGGTAATATCCACAGGGAAGCGATGATATCAAAAGGACAGTGGTGACACAAATAGCGGTGATATCAAACAGACAAAGGTAATATCAAATTGGCAGTGGTGATATCAAATGGACAATGGTGATAGCAAAGGGACAGTACGATTGAGTGACTTCAAGAAAGACAACCAAATCAGAAAGGAGCAATGAAATCATGGACTTCCGCTCATTCGGCCATGACCTTGGATCGGGTAAGTCAGTTAGCTAAGAAAATGGAATAGGACAGGCTCTGACAGGTATGTCCGATCAGGATGTCCTCGTAAGATCAAGGTTCAGGGTCACCAAGGCCTTAAATCAGATCACATTTCAACTCAAGAGTTTTCTCCCATTCGTGCAGATAGGATCCATAAATTATGACCAATAAACCATTGGCCTTTAAACCATTGCGCCCTGACAATATTTAGCTACACATGTCTTGAAGTGGAGTAGGATTTGGAGAGAGCCCAGGAGTGTCATGCACTTTAAGTCTGGGGGTGTACGAACACAACGGGGGGGTTGGTAGAAACCCAGGGTTGCTATTATCGACTAGAGTTGTAGTATACAGCTAGGGTTGTTAGTATACAACTAGGGTTGTTATTTTACAACTAGGGTTGTTAGTATACGACTAAAGTTGTTGGTATGCGACTAAAGTGGTTTATATACGACTTAAGGTGTTGGTATAGGACAAGGGTTGCAATGCTCTCTCACAATAACTAGGTTTGCAATAGGGGTTACTTTGACAATTTATTTGAGATATTTCAGAGCTTGCAAGTTAGTATAGGGTTCCAACTATGCACATGTTCCAACTATGCACATGTTCCAACTATGCACATGTTCCAATCTGCACATGTTCCAACTATGCACATGTTCCAACTATGCACATGTTCCAACTATGCACATGTTCCAATCTGCACATGTTCCAACTATGCACATGTTCCAACTATGCACATGTTCCAACTATGCACATGTTCCAATCTGCACATGTTCGAGCTATGCACATGTTCCAACTAAGGACATGTTCCAACTATGCACATGTTCCAATCTGCACATGTTCCAACTATGCACATGTTCCAACTATGCACATGTTCCAACTATGCACATGTTCCAACTATGCACATGTTCCAATCTGCACATGTTCCTCCCTGAACTATTTGAGAGTCATCAGAGTTTTACGCTTGTGTTCCACCCTTATCTCCGTTTCTATGTGATGAACCTCTTTATCTTTATGACCTGTGTCGATATAACTGAAAACTCTGGGATAGATTGGATTTCTGGGAGAGATAGGAATGCTGGGATAGCTGGGAACTCTGGGAGAGATAGGAATGCTGGGATAGATTGTAACTCTGGGAGAGATAGGAATGCTGGGATAGATGGGAACTCTGGGAGAGATAGGAATGCTGGGATAGCTGGGAACTCTGGGAGAGATAGGAATGCTGGGATAGATGGGAACTCTGGGAGAGATAGGAATGCTGGGATAGCTGGGAACTCTGGGAGAGATAGGAATGGTTGGATAGCTGGGAACTCTGGAGAGATAGGAATGCAGGGATAGATGGGAACTCTGGGAGAGATAGGAATGCTGGGATAGCTGGGAACTCTGGAGAGATAGGAATGCTGGGATAGCTGGGAACTCTGGAGAGACAGGAATGCTGGGATAGATGGGAACTCTGAGAGAGCTGGAAAAACTGAGATAATGATAATTCTGGGATAGATGGGAAAACTGGGATGGATAGAACAACTGGGATAGATAGGAAAAAAAACCGGCTTCGATGGTAAAACTAGGATAGATGGGAAAATTGAGATAGCTGGTAAAACGAGGATAGATGGTAAAACTGGGATAGATGGTAAAACTGGGATAGTTTGTAAATCCGGGATAGATAGTGAAATAATGGGAGAGCTGGTAAAACTGGGATAGTTAAGAAAACTGGGATAGCTGGTAAGACGGTTACCGGGAATATGATCGAAAGAAATTTCGTCGACGGAACATTTTACCATATATTAAAACAAAATAATGCGTTCAAAAAAAAACCTCAAAATGTTAACGTGTGAACTGCAAAAAAAAAAAAAAAGATTCCACCAAATTTCTGTTCGATCAAATTTCCGTCGATCAATTTTCCGTCGACGAAATTCCTTTCGTTCAAATTTCTGGATACGTGGTAAGACTGGTAGATCTTGGATAGCCGCGAAAATAAACTGCTTCAAAAAAAAAAATAATAAATCTCCCATTAAGTTGTCCGCTTTCTTCATATCACGAGACTTCCTGTTGTTTGATTCACTAATATCGCTCTCACACAATCAGTGAAGCCATTGGTTCAGGTCTCGATAACGTGGCTCTCGCGTCTGCATCAATTTGTCAGGCAGGGATATATTTTATCGGTTACACTTGGGGTGGGGGGGGGGGAACGGCATTCTGCCAGGTGGTTGGACGAACCAGGCGGGGGAATACAACAAGACTTGATTTGTTCATGAACGCATCATTCAGAATGGGGGAATTGGAAGCAGGATGTTACTCACGTCTGCATCAATTTGTCAGGCAGGGATATATTTTATCGGTTACACTTGGGGTGGGGGGGGGGAACGGCATTCTGCCAGGTGGTTGGACGAACCAGGCGGAGGAATACAACAAGACTTGATTTGTTCATGAACGCATCATTCAGAATGGGGGAATTGGAAGCAGGATGTTACTCATTTAAAAAGATAAAAAATCACTGGCTGCCATTTTCGCGAGCAGCTGTTTGATCGTTCAGAAGAGGATTTGGTTTTAACGTGTAGGAGTCCACGTGACCTCTCATCATCTCTTAGAGGTCCACGTGACCTCCCACCATCTCTGAGGGGTCCACGTGACCTCTCACCATCTCTGAGAGGTCCACGTGACCTCTCATCATCTCTTAGAGGTCCACATGACCTCTCACCATCTCTGAGAGGTCCACGTGACCTCTCACCATCTCTGAGAGGTCCACGTGACCTCTCACCATCTCTGAGAGGTCCACGTGACCTCTCACCATCTCTGAGAGGGATTCATAATAATAATAATAATAATAAAGTTCATTTCAAAAACACGCTTCATCCCCAAAGGCTCGAAGCGCGGTACAAAGTCAACAAAAAACAAATTTATAATTTACCACATTTAAAACAAACGCAACACTACAAAAACTAATTACAAGCATACAATGGCAAAGTCTTTCTAGCCATTTCAACCCTAAGCAACACAGCCAGTATGCATTAACTGGAAAATAAGGTAGACAATCATCCCAGAAGGGGTGTTTGCGAAATAGAGGTGTCTTTAAATCGGTTTTATAGGACTCCAGTGTCTGGTTGTTTCTGAGATCGACAGGAAGGGCGTTCCAAATTGTTGGACCAGCAAATGCGAAAGACCGTCTCTGAGAGGGATACATGACCTCTCACCATCTCTGAGAGGGATACATGACCGCTCACCATCTCTGAGAGGGAAACATGACCGCTCACCATCTCTGAGAGGGAAACATGACCGCTCACCATCTCTCAGAGGGATACATGACCGCTCACCATCTCTGAGAGAGATACATGACATCTCACCACGTCTGAGAGGGATACATGACCCCCTTACCATCTCTGAGAGAGGTACATGACCTCTTACCATCTCTGAGAGGGATACATGACCTCTCATCATCTCTGAGAGGGATACATGACTTCTTAACAACTCTGAGAGGGATACATGACCTCTCACAATCTTAGAGAGGGATACATGACCTCTTACCATCTCTGAGAGGGATACAAGACCTCTCACCATCTCTGAGAGGGATACATGACCTCTCACCATGTCTGAGAGGGATACATGACCTTTCACTATCTCTGAGAGGGATACATGACCCCTCACCACGTCTGAGAGGGATACATGACCCCCTTACCATCTCTGAGAAGGATACATGACCTCTTACCATCTCTGAGAGATTAGCCAATAACCGGTTTGACCAGTAAAAATTATTATTGCAAAGGAAGACATTTACTTCCCTGGAAAGCTAAAACTGCCCCACATAACCGCTTGAGAACCCCTGTGCAGATAATGCAAGTGTAACCCTCCTGAAGTGAGCACTTCCTTGCGTAAATCGCACATTAGGCTGAGTGCGGCCGAACTTATAAATAGCCGACAGTTTTCACAGCTCACCAAGTGACTCACGCCCGCGTGGCAAAAAAAAAATGGGGTGGGGGGGGGGGAGTAGGTCGTGGGCATAGCGGGAGTGGGCCGTACCGTGACCAGGGGGTGGGTGAGTACTGTGACCAGGAATGCTGGTAGGTNGGGGGGGGGGGGGGGGGGGGGGGGGGGGAGGGGGTGGGCATAGCGGGAGTGGGCCGTACCGTGACCAGGGGGTGGGTGAGTACTGTGACCAGGAATGCTGGTAGGTGGAGTAACTAGGTCATTGAGGAGCTTCTGCTCAAAACAAGGTGTGGCCACATCGACCCAATTCTAGGGGAACCGGTGGGGGGTAGTGGTGTAGAAGAAGGGGGTGGGTGTTGAAAGGGGTGGGTGTTGAAAGGGGTGGGGGTTGAAAGGGGTGGGGGTTGAAAGGGGTGGGGGTTGAAAGGGGTGGTGAAGGTGAAATGGGGGTTTAACGGTGTATTATTTTTATAATGTTAAAAAGCCGTTCTGTTGCATGATGGGGGCTTGAAATGAGTAGGTAGTAACTTAATAGTTCTAGGCAATCCAATATGTAGTAACTTTTTGATTCTACCAATCCAATACGTAGTAACTTTTTGATTCTACCATCCAATGTGTGTAACTTTTTGATTCTACCAATCCAATGTGTAGTAACTTTTTTTATTCTACCATCCAATGTGTAGTAACTTTTTGATTCTACCAATCCAATGTGTAGTAACTTTTTGATTCTACCAATCCAATGTGTAGTAACTTTTTGATTCTACCAATCCAATGTGTAGTAACTTTTCGATTCTACCAATCCAATAAGTAGCAACTTTTATGATTTACCAATCCAATATGTAGTAATTGTATGATTCTACCTCACCAAACTAGTTCAATGTTGCTGTGATCTAATCTTCTTTCTCTACCCACATCTTGCTCTAACAATGGCTGTCAACGAAAGCTTCTCATAATCAGAACAACATGCAACAAAACGGAAGTGACATGCGTGAAGAAAACATGGCGCTGGTCACGTGTCTATCTCCTATCTCCCGAGACAAAAGCCGACTTTAGTGTCGCCGTCAAATTGACAGGTTTCAGGAACCGTGTCATCAACAACAACGATCAGTGCAGGTGGATGGAAGGACCACAACCCACCCCCACCCCCCTTTTCTACACTCCCCTCTCGCCATTCCCAGCACGAGGTTGGGGGACACTTTATGAAATGACACTTTTAAAAGAAAAATGGTTTCAAATGAAAAAGGTTTCCCCGGCTGTGTTCAGAACCAGGGCGCTGTAGGACGGCTGTGTTCAGAACCAGGGCGCTGTAGGACGGCTGTGTTCAGAACCAGGGCGCGGTAGGACGGCTGTGTTCAGAACCAGGGCGCTGTAGGACGGCTGTGTTCTGAACCAGGGCGCTGTACAGAACCAGGGCGCTGTAGGACGGCTGTGTTCAGAACCAGGGCGCTGTAGGACGGCTGTGTTCAGAACCAGGGCGCTGTAGGACGGCTGTGTTCAGAACCAGGGCGCTGTAGGACGGCTGTGTTCAGGACCAGGGCGCTGTAGGACGGCTGTGTTCAGGACCAGGGCGCTGTAGGACGGCTGTGTTCAGAACCAGGGCGCAGTAAGACCGAAATCTAAAAAAATGTTGGTAGTTATAGCTGTGGGAGAGTTGAATAGACATTGTTGAGACCATAGGGAGAGACCATGGGGAGAGACCATGACAAGGCCACCTCTCAGTGTGTAGATACCATGACAAGTTATATATGTTAGCTAAATGATATTTTAGCTATATGATACGTTAACTACATGTTAGCTATTCGCATTTACTTGCATAGGGCATTGCTATATAATACCGCAAAAAGGAAGGCTTTCTAAAATGGGGATTTGAGAGGGTGGGGGTGGGGGAGAGGGGAGACTTGAGTAGAGGGGGTGGTGTGGGGGTGTAGAGTTGCATCAAAGAATTGTGTAGTGGACATGGTGGATGGTCCCTTTGTGATTAAAGACCACGGCAGGACCACTTGGATACCAGCTGAACACTTAGCTACGAGGTGACCACTTGAAGACGAGTGTTGGCTGCAACAGATTGTACTCAGCTTGTGAGGAGAATTGCTCTGACGGAAACACTCACAGCTAATCGCCATGAGAAGGGGTGCTAAAAAAATGAAACAACATCGGGAGAAAATTAAAGAAATGTCGGAGGAGATTGAAATGTGGTGCCTCTGGTTTCCTGTCGTTGTGTGATGGTGTGTGGGAGTGAACCTCACAGGTCCTCACGTAGGACACCTCACCGCAAACTAGTGAGATCTTTAGACAGAGAGACACTACCTCACGACAAACTAGTGAGATCAGTAGACAGAGCGGCCCCTCACTACAAACTAGTGAGATCTGTAGACAGCGAGGCACCTCGACAATCTAGAGAGATCTGTAGACAGAGAGGCACCTCACTATAAACTAGTGAGATCTAGTAGTTTAACATCATTCAGACACGCATAGAGCCATACAGACACACATAAAGCCCTGCTGGTGTAATAAATTGTGTCGTAGCGCCAATAGATCTGTCACAACAAATGGCGGACAGTCAAATCAGATAAGAAAAAAGGGGAAGTAAGCCCACATTCCTCAATGCTCTTGTTCAGCTTGTCGGAGTCCCTAGATTTGATCTATCCTGCTTAGTCCATGTAAATGTAATGTACATGGAGTTAAAACTTAGTCCATACAGCTGCACATAGTTTACAAACGACCTGTGACATACTTTTTTTGTTTTTTTACATGCTGAGACTGGTCTTATCTGGTTGAATGGTCTAACCTGGTGACATGAGTAAAACTGGTGTGGCCTGGTCAAATGGTCAAACCGGGTCTACATGCTTGTATTGTCCAACCGTGTCTAGCCTGGCTTCATGACCCGGCGTGAGATAACCAGGTTAAAAAGTTTGATTTAGTTTCAGTTGGTTAAGTAACTCAGTTGAACCCCACCACCCCCCCCC
>CAXITT010000197.1:690516-706018 GCA_964033795.1 Lymnaea stagnalis
GGGGGGGGGGGGGGGGGGGGGGGGGGGGGCGTGGGGGTGGGGGGGGGGACGCGGGGGTAGGGCTGGGAAGTAGGGCTGGGAGGTAGGACTGGGAGGTGGGACTGGGAGGTGGGACTGGGAGGTAGGACTGGGAACAAGGACTAGGAGGTGGGGCTGGGAGGTGGGACTTGGAGTCGGGACTGGGAGGTGGGAGTTGGAGGTGGGACTGGGAGGTGGGACAGGGAGGTAGGACTGGGGCGTGGGACTGGGAGGTAGGACTCGGAGGTAGGACTGGGAAGTAGGACTGGGAGGTAGGACTGGGAGGTGGGACTGGGAGGTGGGACTGGGAGGTAGGACTGGGATCAAGGACTAGGAGGTGGGGCTGGGAGGTGGGACTAGAAGTTGGACTTGGAGTCGGGACTGGGAGGTGGGAGTTGGAGGTGGGACTGGGAGGTGAGACTTGGAGGTGGGGCTGGAGGGTGGGACTTGGAGGTGGGACTTGGAGTCGGGACTGGGAGGTGGGAGTTGGAGGTTGGACTGGGAGGTGACACTGGGAGGTGGGGCTGGATGGTGGGACTGGGAGGTGGGACTGGGTGTGGGAACACAACATTTCTGATATCCCCGGGCTTGAGGGGACTAATGTGCAAACCTGAGACGCGATTATTGTCATGAAACGCCATGGACAAGTTCATAACCAATAGGCGCTAGACCAGTTTCCCCCTGACCTACTCCAACATGTTTTTATCTAAGGCCAAGTTCACTTAACAGTTGCACACACCTACAATGTCACGACTGACTTAATGCAGGATTGAAAAGTATTTTTAAAACTAGAACGTCAGGGGAAATAATGTTTTGTTTGGGCGCTCGTCCCAGTGCAAGGCAGTTGACGGGATTGCATGGGAAGGACGTTAAATCAAGCGTCATTCGGACATTACCCTGCATTACCAGACGAAATCTGATAGAACTCCTACTCCTAAGTGTTTGCGGCCGTAGATTTAAGTTCTCTACTCATATGTGTGATATAGCTATAGCTTTAAGTACTCCTGTGATGTTACATCCTTGGGTACAACTTGGGTATTGTTTATAAAATTGACTGTTTACAACATTGTCATTGTAGTTGAACAAAGTTCAATAGCTCATAGATTTGTCATGGATATGACTTTAAAGTCATGACATGGATATGACATTAAAGTAATTTCATGGAGATGACCTTAAAGTCATGTCGTGGATATGATCTTGAAGTCATGTCGTGGATATGACCTTAAAGCCATGTCATAGATATGACCTTAAAGTCATGTCATGGGTATGACCTTAAAGTAAAGTCATGGACTGACCCTAAAGTCATACTGTTATGGTTAAGATCTTTCATGCATGTTCTGTAGGAAGGTTCTCAAACATGTCGCATATACGCCATAATATGACATCATAGAATATTTGAGAACGCCATCTTTCACATAGAATAAATGTACATGCCATACGACACTGTCACTCTGACTGTCACTCTGAATGTCACTCTGACTGTCACTCTGACTGTCACTCTGACTGTCACTCTGACTGTCACTCTGACTGTCACTCTGAATGTCACGCTGACTGTCACTCTGACTGTCACTCTGACTGTCACTCTGACTGTCACTCTGACTGTCACTCTGAATGTCACTCTGACTGTCACTCTGAATGTCACTCTGAATGTCACTCTGACTGTCACTCTGAGTGTCACTCTGACTGTCACTCTGAATGTCACTCTGACTGTCACTCTGAATGTCACGCTGACTGTCACTCTGACTGTCACTCTGCGTCCGTCTGTCAGCCGGAAATCCGGCATTCATTATTTCTGGACGTCTTGCTGTCATCGTATGATATATGACGAATATATGACGAATATATGAGGAAATTGTCTGCTCACAGGTGCATGATGTCCACCAATATTTCCCAAAATATTTTTTTTTAAAAATTAGGCTTAAGCAAAGGTAAATAGATCTAGTTTTGGGGGGGGGGGGGGGGAACTAGGGAAATGGTAATCGTAATATTATTATTTCTGTTTTAACTTTTTTTTTTGGTTTTCATTAACACTTGGAAACTCCAGGTGTATTCAATTCATTCATCTTCATTTATAATCAACATGCTCATAAATATTAATACGGCCAAGGTGAATTGTATTTTGAAGAAAAAAAAATATTTTTAAAAATCATATGGAATGGTAAATTTTCATTTTTTTGTTTTATTTTTTTTTCAATTTTCAATAGGGTAACCTGGGCTGATCCAATCGATTCATTGATTGATATTGATCCTCTTCATCCTGATAAACAGTTGTCATTGACTTTATAGAATATTAAAATATTCCACGCAATTGGTCCCGTGTGTGGGCACAAATGTTAAACATGAGAATAGCTAAACCTTGAGCAATAGTTTTAAAAAATACCGGTCCGCGGATCAAATGGTACCGCCCCCCCCCCCAAGCAACAGTTTATTTACTGTGGTGTATTTCTCTCGTTGCTGTGCGACTTTCCATGGACGAGAGGTGGACCGGGAGCTGAGCGGCTGTGAGCGGCTGTGAGCGGCAGTGAGCGGCTGTGAGCGGCAGTGGCGTTGTGGCTTTGGTGGAGAGAAGATGTGTGGCGCCATCTCTCTGTTCACCGGTACTTTCTCCTGTTTAAACGTACTTGGCACTTTCTCATGTTTAAACGTATTTGACATTTTCTCATGATTAAACGTACTTGACATTTTCTCATGTTCAAACGTACTTGGCACTTTCTCATGTTTAAACGTACTTGGCACTTTCTCATGTTTAAACATATTTGAAATTTCTCATGTTTAAACGTACTTGACACTTTCTCATGTTTAAACGTACTTGGCACTTTCACATGTTTAAACGTACTTGACACTTTCTCATGTTTAAACGTACTTGGCACTTTCTCATGTTTAAACGTACTTGACACTTTCTCATGTTTAAACGTACTTGACACTTTCTCATGTTTAAACGTACTTGACACTTTCTCATGTTTAAACGTACTTGACACTTTCTCATGTTTAAACGTACTTGACACTTTCTCATGTTGAAACGTACTTGACACTTTCTCATGTTTAAACGTATTTGACACTTTCTCATGTTTAAACGTATTTGGTGTACGTGTGTTTTGTTTTTTCTCGTTTTTTTTTTCGTCCACATTTCCTATCAGGGTTGAACGATGCTTTCATTTCCCGGTGACATCTCGGTCACGTGAGCGCTCCAAGTTAACCAACACATGAGCAAACATGAGAGCAAAACAGGCGTCGTTAGAACGTTTTCTTGGGGAAAATAAAAGTCCCAGTGAAGAGACAGAAGAAGAGCCTTCAACATCAAAGAAACATACAACTTTTAAGAGACAATACCGTGAGTCCTACTTGAAGTATGGATTCATCGGGGCAGGCGATTCCCCCACACCAACCCTGCTCTGCATAGTTTGCGGCCACCGGCTCTCTACTGAGGCAATGACACCTTCAAAACTGCTTCGCCACTACACTCCAGCAAACGGGATTGAAAGACAAGCCCCTGGGGTATTTTGGAAAGAAAAAACGGGAGCAGGAAGGACAGAAGACCTTTCTGAAGGCCACCACACCAACTAAGGGAGAATGCACTGAGAGCATCATAGTTGGTGGCTAACCGTATTGCTGAGGCTAAAAAACCATTCACTATCGGTGGAGAATTGATCTTGCCCTCCACTTAAGAAAAATTGCCGTCAACTGCTAGGAGAGGCTGCTGCTAAAACTATAGCACATGTGATTTGTTCCGCTAGCACTGTGACTAGGCAAATTGGCAAATAGCCGAAGACACTGAGACACAATTTTTGGAGAGGATTAAAACACTGTGGTACGCACTCCAGGTTGACGAATCTACAGATAGCGACAACGAGGCTACACTAATAATAATTGTTTATGTGTGCTATCTTTGTCAGGAAGATCTGCATGCGGATTTGTTATGTGTACAATCTTTGCCAACCAACACCACAGGAGTAGAACTGTTGAACTCACTGGATGCCAACCAACACCACAGGAGTAGAACTGTTGAACTCACTGGATGCCAACCAACACCACAGGAGTAGAACTGTTTAACTCACTGGATGCCAACCAACACCACAGGAGTAGAACTGTTGAACTCACTGGATGCCAACCAACACCACAGGAGTAGAACTGTTGAACTCACTGGATGGTTACATATCAGGACAACTAAAATGGTCCTTTTTGTGTTGCACTATGCACAGATGGAGCTGCCGCCATGACCGGGCGACTGTCTGGTGTAACGGCTCGGATTATGGAGGTCGCACCTGAGAGTGAATCTAAGCATTGTATCATTCACAGGGAAAATGCTGGCAAGCCGAAAATTTCACCAGAATTTAACTGCTTATTGATTGGTGTCGTTAAAGTTATTGACCACATCAAAGCACTCGTCCTTAACTCGTACGTGTTTCAGCAGCTTTGTGAGGAGATGGACGCAGAGCATGGATGCCTTCTCTTGTGCACAGAGCACGGATGCCATCTCTTGTGCACAGAGCACGGATGCCATCTCTTGTGCACAGAGCACGGATGCCATCTCTTGCGCACAGAGCACGGATGCCATCTCTTGTGCACAGAGCACGGATGCCTTCTCTTGTGCACAGAAATAAGATGGTTATAGAATGGCAGAAGACCCTGAGATGGCCACCACGGCACTTAAGTCCCTACTGCCATTTCTGACAACCCATCTATGGGAAGCGGGGGTTGTCTGCGGTGACAGCAACCAAAATGCAACATTGGAATCAACCGGACCTAAGCAACACACTTCGGGTGTCATTGTCTCCTATTACCCACCCCACCCCACCGGAGTATTTGTGTACGCCTATTGAAATCAAATATTTGTGTACGCCTATTGAAATCAAAAATTTGTGTACGCCTAATGAAATCAAAAATTTGTGTACGCCTAATGACGTCATAGAATCGTTGTTCGCACGTCATTTATTTTAAGCCCGATTGCGTGTCCGCTCATTATGGTGTGCACCAACAGTGTTCAGCCCGCTCATTATGGTGTGCACCAACAGTGTTCAGCCCGCTCATTATGGTGTGCACCAACAGTGTTCAGCCCGCTCATTATGGTGTGCACCAACAGTGTTCAGTCCGCTCATTATGGTGTGCACCAACAGTGTTCAGCCCGCTCATTATGGTGTGCACCAACAGTGTTCAGCCCGCTCATTATGGTGTGCACCAACAGTGTTCAGCCCGCTCATTATGGTGCGCACCAACAGTGTTCAGCAGCCGGTGAACTGTCTGGCGCGTGACCGAGATGACAAATGCCAGGTCAGGGACGATCAAATGCCAGGCAGTTGAACTTGTCACATGTTGACATGCCAGGGTCATTACATAATTAATGAGACGTGCTGCCCGTATGTAAAACATGGGGGGAGGGGGGAGCGCGTTCTACGTCGTTACGTCACAGCTGGATGCATCTGAATGTAAGTGGCTACCTCACAGCTGTATGTATGTAGATGTAAGAGGCTACCTCACAGCTGTATGTATCTAGATGTAAGTGGCTACCTCACAGCGGTATGTATTTCGATGTAAGTGGCTACCTCAAAGCTGTATGTATCTAGATGTACGTTACAATAATAGGATTGTGCGCGGATCGAATGGGGGGGGGGGGCTAAATTAAATGCAAACATTGGAACAAAATACGGTTATATAAAGATCCGTTGCCATAGCTAACCCCACGCCAAAAGGGGGGGGGGGTTAAATGATCGGGGAGTCAAGAGAGGGGGAGGGGGTTAAATGATTGGAGAGTCTAGAGAGAGGGGAGGGGGTTAAATGATTGGAGAGTCTAGAGAGGGGGAGGGGGTTAAATGATTGGAGAGTCTAGAGAGGGGGGTTAAATGATTGGAGAGTCTAGAGAGGGGGAGGGGGTTAAATGATCGGAGTCTAGAGAGAGGGGAGGGGGTTAAATGATTGGAGAGTCTAGAGAGGGGGGGTTAAATGATCGGAGAGTCTAGAGAGGGGGAGGGGGTTAAATGATCGGAGAGTCTAGAGAGGGGAGGGGGTTAAATGATCGGAGAGTCTAGAGAGGGGAGGGGGTTAAATGATTCGGAGAGTCTAGAGAGGGGGAGGGGGTAAAATGGTGGTCAGGGTAATGTTATTGGGGACTGGGGAGGGACTTCATGAAATTGAATTTTTTTATAATAACACGAATGTCACATTCAAGGTTAATGAAGGTCAGTTAGACAAGACACATCCATATAGACACACACATCCACACACACCCACACATCCATCTTTTTAGCCCAAACTCAATGCATCGAGGGCAAAGTAATTTTGGCAAAATACTGTCTTCCTTTGTGTGTGGGGGTGGGGGGTTGGGTAGCTGGGTCTTTAAGTGTGTGGGGGTGGGGGGTTGGGTAGCTGGGTCTTTGAATGTGAGGGTGGGGGGTTGAGTAGCTGGGTCTTTGAGTGTGGGGGTGGGGGGTTGCGTAGCTGGGTCTTTGAGTGTTTGTGCGTGTGTGGGTGGGTGAGTGTGTTTATGTATGTGCCCGGGTGTATGCATGTATGTGCCTGTGTGGGTGTGTGTATGTGTTTGCATGTGTCTGTGTGTAAAGGGATGTGTGTCTACAATGAAATGTGCACAACACTGTGGCTCCATTGGCTCCATCTGACGAGGCCCTACAAATGCTAACTGGCAGGAGGACAAACCATTGAACACACTGAACACAGTAAACACCTGGCAGGAGGACAAACCATTGAACACACTGAACACAGTAAACACCTGGCAGGAGGACAAACCATTGAACACACTGAACACAGTAAACACCTGGCCGGAGGACAAACCATTGAACACACTGAACACAGTAAACACCTGGCAGGAGGACAAACCATTGAACACACTGAACACAGTAAACACCTGGCAGGAGGACAAACCATTGAACACACTGAACACAGTAAACACCTGGCAGGAGGGCAAACCATTGAACACACTGAACACAGTAAACACCTGGCCGGAGGACAAACCATTGAACACACTGAACACAGTAAACACCTGGCCGGAGGACAAACCATTGAACACACTGAATACAGTAAACACCTGGCCGGAGGACAAACCATTGAACACACTGAACACAGTAAACACCTGGCCGGAGGACAAACCATTGAACACACTGAACACAGTAAACACCTGGCAGGAGGACAAACCATTGAATACACTCAACACAGTAAACACCTGGCAGGAGGACAAACCATTGAACACACTGAACACAGTAAACACAGCTATTTTGACCAGCAGTGAGAATTCAGGGAAAAAAAACTTGGAAGACATCTTGGCTTACGGGATGTCTGAGACGATGTCCACATGTTAAGAATATGCCCAGCCGGCCTTGGGGGTGCACTTACAACGTCCCTCATCAGGAACGGGGAGACGTTCGGGGGGGGGGGGGGGGGGGGGGGGGGGGGAGGTGGGATATTCATTGAAGTGTTAGAATTTAATGGGGTCTCTTGGAGGCCAGGTGCGCGGCTCCAGGTAAGACGTCTACAGGTGTACACGTCTGGGACTTGATATAGACCAAGGAAACTAGTCGGGATTGAATGGGCGAGTTGTGTCACTATACAACTCAATACAATCGGAAGTTACAACGTTAAGGTCTCAAGGTAACGCGATGAGGTCTCGAAGGTAAAACAATAAGGTCTCAAGGTAAAACGATGACTCTCAAGGTAAAACAACAAGTTCTCAAGATAAAACAATAAGGTCTCCAGGTAAAACAATAAGGTCTCAAGGTAAAACAATAAGGTCTCAAGGTAATCTCAAGGTAAAACAATAAGGTCTCAAGGTAAAACAATAAGGTCTCAAGGTAATCTCAAGGTAAAACAATAAGGTCTCAGGGTAAAAAAAAAAACCACCCCCATTATTGACAGGACAGTGTATATAATTAAATTTGAAAAATAAACTTTTAAATTCAATACGCCCTATGAAGTAGATATTTTAATCTCCTCCCCCCACCCCCACCCCCCCCAAACCATACCTTTTCGCCAAGTTTCTAATAATAGTAATTGTCAACTCGTACAGCTATGTCCTGATTCTGACTGTTTCACCTTATCAAGAATTGACTTGATGCTGATAACACCAAACCTTTGCTTGCTCACTCCCTTCTTCTCATTGGCCACTTGATGATGATAACACCAAACCTTTGCTTGCTCACTCCCTTCTTCTCATTGGCCACTTGATGCTGATAACACCAAACCTTTGCTTGCTCACTCCCTTCTTCTCATTGGCCACTTGATGCTGATTACACCAAACCTTTGCTTGCTCACTCATTTCTTCTCATTGGCCACTAGTCGCCGATTTCACCAAACCTTTCCTTGCTCACTCGCTTCTTCTCATTGACCACTTGACGCTCACTTCCGTACCAGCGCGTGCCGCCATAGCGACCAGATTATTATGATGAACACTTGACTCTATGGCTGCAACGGTTGGCACAGCGGCCGAGAACCGATTCATTGCCTGCGATCACCTGCTATGTGTTTTGCTTTGAAAGGTTCACTTTTGAGAAATTGCACCATTCTATTTCTCACTCATTCACAATTGTAGGGTTTCTAGTGGCCCGATTGGGATTAAGGTCAATCTATTTTTATAATAACGACCAGGTCAATCAAATAGCACCGTTCCGTCGCCTTAATGAGGAGTTACCGGACAGAGCCTCACGGTGAGAAACTGACGATCTGTGTACGTGTAAGGGGACGTCCATTAGGTACGTCATGCTCCGGAGGGAAGGGTGGGGCTGGGGCTGAGAAAGTACGCTCGTTTGTCTTTCTCTCAATTCTAAGTATACAAAGGTGACGTCGGATTTTGTTCCCTCTCTTATTGGGACGTTACATCTGGTCGATGATGTTGTTGCCCACTCTCCTATGCAAAGGATGTTGTTGCCCACTCTCCTATGCCAAGGATGTTGCTGCCCACTCTCCTATGCCAAGGATGTTGCTGCCCACTCTCCTATGCCAAGGATGTTGCTGCCCACTCTCCTATGCCAAGGGTGTTGCTGCCCACTCTCCTATGCCCAGGATGTTGCTGCCCACCCTCCTATGCCACTGATGTTGCTGCCCACCCTCCCATGCCCAGGATGTTGCTGCCCACTCTCCTATGCCAAGGATGTTGCTGCCCACTCTCCTATGCCAAGGATGTTGCTGCCCACTCTCCTATGCCAAGGATGTTGCTGCCCACTCTCCTATGCCAATGATGTTGCTGCCCACTCTCCTATGCCCATGATGTTGTTGCACCACTCTACTATGTCCAGGATGTTGCTGCCCACTCTCCTCTGCCCAGGATGTTGCTGCCCACTCTACTATGTCCAGGATGTTGCTGCCCACTCTCCTATGCCCAATATATGTTGTTGCACCACTCTCCCATGCCCAGTATGTTGTTGCACCACTCTCCTATGCCCAGGATGTTGTTGCCCACTCTCATATGCCCAGTATGTTGTTGCACCACTCTCCTATGCCCAGTGTGTTGTTGCACCACTCTCCTATGCCCAGGATGTTGCTGCCCACTCCTATGCCTGAGTCTATTTTAACAGTCCATTTAATTTTCAAATGACTCTTTCAAAAGTCCAGTTTTAAAAGTTCATTATAAAACTCCAATTTAAAAGTTCTTAAAACGAGTTCAATTAAATTCGAATTTGAAATTGTCCGCTTTCAATATCGCAGTAACTTGTACTGGACTCACTTGAAGCCCTACATATCATCTAACATGATGACTTCCTTTGGCACTGACTGTCAAGGTGCGCACTAGGTAAGTGCAGATCGCGAGGTAGGTAAAATTTCTTGTTTCGTCTAAAGGGTTTGATATCCGACGACCTTGACATTTGACAATCACCCAAACATACGTGTGTCACATGGCGTCTGACAATGTTAATGGAATTTACTGGAACGGTCGGAATGGGGTCAAGATCAAGGCCAGGATAGTTATGGTGCGCCTGTGGGTGCCTATAGTTGGGTGAGTCTAATGGTGCGTCTTTCGCGTGTATGTTGGTGCGGCTGTAGGGGCGTCTATTTGGGGCGTCTTTTGGTGCTTATGTGGGTGCGTATGTTGGTGTGCATGATTGATGCGTATGTATGTGTATCTCTTAGTGCGTCCGTATTGGCAGACATCTTGGTTTTGTGGTCGAAATATAGAGGTGATTGAATGTAGAAATATAGAGGTGAGTGAATGTAGAAATCTAGATGAGATTGGATGTAGAAATAGAGAGGTGAGTGAATGTAGAAATCTAGATACGATTGAATGTAGAAATATAGAGGTGAGTGTATGTAGAAATATAGAGGTGAGTGAATGTAGAAATCTAGATGAGATTGAATGTAGAAATATAGAGGTGAGTGTATGTAGAAATATAGAGGTGAGTGAATGTAGAAATCTAGATGAGATTGAATGTAGAAATATAGAGGTGAGTGAATGTAGAAATCTAGATGAGATTGAATGTAGAAATAGAGAGGTGAGTGAATGTAGAAATCTAGATGAGATTGAATGTAGAAATATAGAGGTGAGTGAATGTAGAAATCTAGATGAGATTGAATGTAGAAATATAGAGGTGAGTGTATGTAGAAATATAGAGGTGAGTGAATGTAGAAATCTAGATGAGATTGACTGTAGAAATATAGAGGTGAGTGAATGTAGAAATCTAGATGAGATTGAATGTAGAAATATAGAGGCGAGTGTATGTAGAAATATAGAGGTGAGTGAATGTAGAAATCTAGATGAGATTGAATGTAGAAATATAGAGGTGAGTGAATGTAGAAATCTAGATGAGATTGGATGTAGAAATAGAGAGGTGAGTGAATGTAGAAATCTAGATGAGATTGAATGTAGAAATATAGATGAGATTGAATGTAGAAATATAGAGGAGATTGAATGTAGAAATATAGAGGTGAGTGTATGTAGAAATATAGAGGTGAGTGAATGTAGAAATCTAGATGAGATTGAATGTAGAAATATAGAGGTGAGTGAATGTAGAAATATAGATGAGATTGAATGTAGAAATATAGATGTGAGTGAATGTAGAAATATAGAGGTGAGTGTATGTAGAAATCTAGATAAGATTGAATGTAGAAATATAGAGGTGAGTGTATGTAGAAATCTAGATAAGATTGAATGTAGAAATATAGAGGTGAGTGTATGTAGAAATCTAGATGAGATTGAATGTAGAAATATAGAGGTGAGTGAATGTAGAAATCTAGATGAGATTGAATGTAGAAATATAGAGGTGAGTGAATGTAGAAATCTAGATGAGATTGAATGTAGAAATCTAGATGAGATTGAATGTAGAAATCTAGATGAGATTGAATCTAAATGAGCTTGGTGAAATCTCGCACTAAATGATGATAATGTTTTTCTGTACTGCCCCAAGGAGTGATCTTATTTAGAGTAAAAATGGCAGAAGACAGACGTAGTCGAGGTCATATTGGGTCAAAGGTCATTGTACTAGATGTTGTCAAAGGTCATGGGTACATGGACATCGTCTAGGTCAGGCGTCTGAAACTGAAATTTCCCTAGGGCCGCAGGAGCTAGAGTCTGAGTGAGACTGGGCCGCAGGAAATATAGTCTGAGTGAGACTGGGCCACAGGAGCTAGAGTCTGAGTGAGACTGGGACACAGGAGCCATAGTCTGAGACTGGGCCGCAGGAGCCAGAGTCTGAGTGAGCCTGGCCGCAGGAGCCAGAGTCTGAGTGACCCTGGGCCGCAGGAGCCAAAGTCTGAGTGAGCCTGGGCCGCAGGAGCTAGAGTCTGAGTGAGACTGGGCCGCAGGAGCTAGAGTCTGAGTGAGACTTGGCCGCAGGAGGTAGGGTCTGAGTGGGACTGTACTCCCTGATATTGTGTGTGTGGTACAGCTGTACTCCCTGATGTTGTGTGTGTGGTACAGCTGTACTCCCTGATGTTGTGTGTGTGGTACAGCTGTACTCCCTGATGTTGTGTGTGTGGTACAGCTGTACTCCCTGATGTGTGTGTGTGGTACAGCTGTACTCCCTGATGTTGTGTGTGTGGTACAGCTGTACTCCCTGATGTTGTGTGTGTGGTACAGCTGTACTCCCTGATGTTGTGTGTGTGGTACAGCTGTACTCCCTGATGGTGTGTGTGTGGTACAGCTGTACTCCCTGATGGTGTGTGTGTGGTACAGCTGTACTCCCTGATGGTGTGTGTGTGGTACAGCTGCAGGGGTTGTTGGGAAGTGTTTTTACAGTTGATGTGAATCGATAAACTACAACAATAATTTTCACACACGTTTAACGTAAAGGATTAACAAAAAGGTTTAACAGTCATGTTTAACACACAAAATTAGCACACATGTTTAACAATCATGTCTGACGCACATGTTTAACGCACAAGTTTAACACACACTGTGTGACCTGTGTGACACAGTTTTAACAATTTAAAAATGAGGTGAATATTACAGATGAGCCTCCATTTATCGGTTCACATGACCTTTGACCTTCCTGACAATGTAATTTATGTCAAGCTTAGATCAATTCCGTGTATCTGGATAGACGAATTTGTGAAACGTGGGCGTATGTGGGCGGGGTGGGGGGGGTGGTTGAGGGGAAGCGAGCCACGCCCTAATGGTTGTTATCAGAGTGTCTTGGCTACCTGGCACAGCGATGTTATGACGCCCAGAAGTTTATTGAATGTACTGGCGTATCAGAGGTGAGAAGGGGCGCTCAGAAGGATACAGGGGGGAGGAGAATGGGCTGTACAGGGGAGAGAATGGGGTATACAGGGGAGAGAATGGGGTGTACAGGGGAAAGAATGGGATATACAGGGGAGAGAATGGGGTGTACAGGGGAGAGAATAGGTGAACAGGGGAGAGAATGGGGTGTACAGGGGAGAGAATGGTGTGTACGGGGGAGATAATGGGGTGTACAGGGGAGATAATGGGGTGTACAGGGGAGAGAATGGGGTGTTCATGGGAGAGAATGGGGGGTACGGGGGAGATAATGGGGTGGACAGGGGAGAGAATGGGGTGTACAGGGGAGAGAATGGGGTGGACAGGGGAGAGAATGGGGTGTACATGGGAGCGAATGGGGTGGACAGGGGTATTATGGGGCTTAAAGGGGGGGAGTGAAGTATACAGTGGTAGAGTGAAGTGTACAGGAGTAGTATGGGTGTACAGTGGTAGAATGGAGTGTGCAGGGATGGAATGGGGTGAACAGGGGTATAGTGGGATGTACAGGAGGTAGAATGGGGTGCACAGGGACGTGGGATGAGTACAGGTGTAGTGTGATGTGTACAGGGGTAAACTGGGGGTAAGAAAGCATCCCAGGGTATGCTAGGTGAGGACCAATGAAGACCAGAAGCTAAACAAGTCGGCCATTTTGATTGGAAATATGTTCGTGCGAAAATAAGCTATCCGGTCTTTGTTTCTAATCATCAAATAAGCAGTGTGCAAACTAGGCTGACCTGGTGATAGGAACAGGTGGCTAAAGAAATATAAGCCTGGCTGTGTCAGAAAGACTGCGGGGGGGGGGGGGGGGGGGNNGTGTGTAAAAAGGGGGGGGGGGGGGGGGGGGGGGGGGGTGGTATGTGGGGGTGAGTTACATTGTGTGTGGTGTGAGGGCAAGTCACTAACTGTGTGTGTGTGTGGGGGGGGCGGGGGAAAGTTACAGTGTCCGTGTAATCAGACGAGTTGTGTGGGATGAATAATAAGACACAATTACCACATGGGATAAGAAAGACCCGAGATTGGTAAGCCGATAGGCCCACGTGTCCCCAAATGGGATAAAGTCATACACGGTCCCCAAATGGGATAAAGTCATACACGGTCCCCAAATGGGATAAAGTCACACACGGTCCCCAAATGGGATAAAGTCATACACGGTCCCCAAATGGGATAAAGTCATACACGGTCCCCAAATGGGATAAAGTCACACACGGTCCCCAAATGGGATAAAGTCACACACGGTCCCCAAATGGGGTAAAGTCACACACGGTCCCCAAATGGGATAAAGTCAGACACGGTCCTCAATGGGATAAAGTCACACACGGTCCCCAAATGGCTACAGCTTTGTGTCCATCTATTAACCTAACAGTTGCTACTGCGATGTGTACAGTTAATTGCCCTACTGCTGTAGCCACGGGGTTGCTGAGATCATCAATATGATCAACTTGACTGCCTTGTACATTATGACAATCTATGTTAATATTTCCCTGGTAATCATACAGCCATTTTTTGTTACATTATAGCTGATGAGTGGGTGATTACTAAGAGTGCATCCATTTGCATAGCTGACGGCACGTCCGACATTAGTCACCTTTCAGTTCTGTGGACAACACAGCCGGGCTAGGGGTTATGTTCAGTTTATGAGTGTTCATGAATGTGTTAACAGCCCCATTCACGGTATGTGCAGGTTATTTATGGATTTATAAAATCTGTTCGCTGACCACATAGAAAACACATAGACATCCATCACTGGTCAGTCTCAAACAACAAGCAGGGCATCTCAGCCATACAACAATCTAGGCCTCCCTAATACAACAAAGCTAGACTAACTCACCAATATAACAAAGCTAGACTAACTCACCAATACAACAAAGCTAGACTAACTCACCAATACAACAAAGCTAGACTAACTCACCAATACAAACAAAGCTAGACTAACTCACCAATACAACAAAGCTAGAATGACTCACCAATACAACGAGCTAGACTAACTCACCAATACAACAAAGCTAGACTAGCTCACCAATACAACAAAGCTAGACTAACTCACCACTAAAACGAACAATCCTAACCTTTTCACACATTTAGAGCTACCCCATACAAATGCTTAAAGCTACCCCGACATACAATTAGACTTACCAAATACATACACTCAGGGCTACCACATACATATACTCAGGGCTACCACATACATACACTCAGGGCTACCACATGCATACACCCAGGGCTACCACATGCATACACTCAGGGCTACCACATACATATTTGTACACGAAACTTATTTTAGAAAGTGAACAAGAATGTTGATGTAATTTTGTTCAATTCTGGTAGGCCTTGCAGGAATGACACCACACTAAGATTTAGTTGAACTGTGTTTCTCAACGGGAACACCACGGTGAAATGTTTCAGGGGGTCAGTGGGCTACCACGGTCAAATGTTGCCGGGGGTCAGTGGGCTACCACGATGAAATGTTTCAGGGGGTCAGTGGGCTACCACGGTCAAATGTTGCCGGGGGTCAGTGGGCTACCACGATGAAATGTTTCAGAGGTCAGTGGGCTACCACGGTCAAATTTTTCCGGGGGTCAGTAGGCTACCACGGTGAAATAATATATTATTAAAAAAATTATCATCTAAATGGGGGGGGGGGGGGGTCCGTTTCCCCCATTAGATTTTTTAAGGTGTCCATGGAACAAACACATTTTAAGAAACCTTGACTTTAGTAGAACACACGTTGTACTATAGAACGAGCGTTCAATGGTCAGCCAAGCATAACATGAATGTGACCTTCTTAAACTGTACGCCCTTACCTCCCTGCTTCCAGGTACACCCCCCCCCCCCCCC
>CAXITT010000197.1:706806-718850 GCA_964033795.1 Lymnaea stagnalis
TATTTATTTATTTATTTAGGCATTTTTATATAGCGCTTATCATAAAGCTCTAAGCGCTTTACAATTATTAAAACATGTAAACTAAGTAAATACAAATGAGACACTAGGATAGTAACTACTATTCTATAAAAACAATGAAAATGGCTATAAAAAGAGGACACTTTGACACTTCAGGATTAAACCGAAACAGAAAATGAGGTAGGGCAAGGAGGGTGCATCACAGGTCATAGGCGGACCTAAACAGATGAGTTTTAAGGGACTTTTTGAAAATGGACACACACACACACACACACCACAGGGCTGGCATATTGTGCTCACTACAATCCCCCCCCCCCTTGCTACAAGCTACAGGGCTGGCATATTGTGCTCTTTACCATCCCCCTGCCCCATGGCGGGCACAATGTGCCCACTAACAGAACAGGTCCATACCAACTATGAGACATCTACGCATGTCAAACAACTTCAATTCTTTGAGCGGCCACGGCGATCATTTGAGAAAGGTGCTCGGACCGGAAGTTGATGAACTCAGCGCTTCTCAAATCGTTACCTATTTTCTAGCCAATCAGATCCACTCTTAAAATATCGACTTCCGACAATCCGTGGACACGAGGAGCAGATGGCACTGTACTCTGAAAGCTGTCGCGTCAGCAGATTGGTCAAGGTCAAGGTCTTGGAATCTTTTGAATAAATCTCTCAGCTTGGCTGAATTTTTATTTTTTAATTTTTTTTTTTTTATATAATTATAGGGATTTTTAAGAAACCAAACCAAACCAACAACCTCCCTCTATTATAAGTTGAATCTTGCCGTGGGGTGGGCTTGGCTGTCATGACTGACATTCTGTTGACTAGAATCATGACAGCTCTAACGCTTTACAACTTTTTGTTTTTTGTTTTTCTAAACTGACCTTGAGATACAAAGGGTTCTCAAACTTCGGTTACATGTTCAGTACAATGAGTTGCCCTACGACTGGTTGGCTTAGATCAGGGGGTCGGGAACCTTTTTGTCTGAGAGAGCCATGGGCCATGGACACCACATATTTTGAAAAGTAATTCTGTGAGAGCCGTACATTCTGTTTAAAACGAAAAATTCCAGTCAATGTGTGCACCTTGTGTAGTTGCTACACTAAAAATGCAATAATTACGGCACTGTATTCTTTTTTAATACCATTGTTTAATGCTCGTGCTAGTCAATCATGAGTATTTCTTACCATTAATGCGACTTTTTTTTCTCTTTCTAATCGAACATTTGTCTGCGAGCCAGATGCAGCCATCAAATAGAGCCACATCTGGCTCGCGAGCCACAGGTTCCCGACCCCTGGCTCAGATGATGCTCCGATGGTTTCATTCAGATGCTAACCAGGGGAGGGGGGAGGGGGGGGGGTTATTGTTTGTTTTCTAAACGCTTCATTAGGACTGGCACTGGGTTACGTCATACTCCGTAAGCTCCACCCCCCCCGCCCGACACAAGCCCCGCCCTCCCACCGGCACGGCCGTAGGCCCCGCCCCTAACATGCACAATGCTGTCAATCAAGCGGCCGATGACGCACCAGTGAAACCCTCAACACAAGGAACAGATAACTCACTAGGCCATGCATGTGTGGGTCTCACTAAGCCAGGCATGTGTGGGTCTCACTAGGCCAGGCATGTGTGGGTCTCACTAGGCCAGGCACGTGTGGGTCTCACTAGGCCAGGCATGTGTGGGTCTCACTAGGCCAGGCATGTGTGGGTCTCACTAGGCCAGGCATGTGTGGGTCTCGCCGCCAGATATGTGTGGGTCTCGCCGCCACATATGTGTGGGTCTCACAACGCCAGATATGTTTGGGTCTCGACGCCAGATATGTGTGGGTCTCACAGCGCCAGATATGCGTGGGTCTCACAACGCCAGATATGCGTGGGTCTCACAACGCCAGATATGCGTGGGTCTCGCCGCCAGACATGTGTGGGTCTCGACGCCAGACATGTGTGGGTCTCGCCGCCACATATCTCAGGGATGATTCTTTCCTGCAGTTTCTGAGTTACCACGCTTCGCTCTAGTCAGACGACACATGTTGACAGACAGACAGGGCATTTCTGGTTTCAATTTGAACGTTATCTTAACGTGAGACAAAACTACTGAGAGACTTGTTGAGACATGCTGAAATGTGTCTGGTCGGCCGATCTCGCCACTCCAGCGGTCCACCCAAAAGAGATGGGTCTGGGTTTTACCCAGGCATGAGTAGGGGTCCCTCACCATCGTGTGGCCGTGTGTGCCTCACCATTGTATGAGTAAGGATGTCTCACCAGACCATTGTATGAGTAAAGATACCTCACCATTGTATGAGTAAAGATGTCTCACGATTGTATGAGTAAGGATGTCTCACCATTGTATGAGTAAGGATGTCTCACCATTGTATGAGAAAAGATGTCACTACAGTAAAAGATCAGTTCACTAAAGACATCAAAACACAAAAGATATGAGCCAAGGTTTCTCATAACCTCGACCCCGGAGGGGGGGGGGGGGGGGGGGGAAGATGTTGCGCATCCCGGGAAAATGAGACAGAGATCCCGGGATCTCCCGGGATGAAATTAATTCTTCACAACACGTTATATTAACTTAAACTAATGAAAGAATGGGTTGTAATAATCTCTTCAATTGGAAGAGTCTTTGAACGTGATTCTGGCTGTTTCTTTTCGCCTTATCAGCCCTAGACAGAGATAACGAGGCCATCCAATGGCTGTTAGGCAACAATGAGATCTGACAGCTGGCAAATAAAACCTGTACTCTTTACAGGAGTCTTACGTTTATAGGAGTCTTACATTTATAGGAGTCTTACGTTTATAGGAGTCTTACATTTATAGGAGTCTTACATTTATAGGAGTCTTACATTTATAGGAGTCTTACATTTATAGAAGTCTTATTTTTCTAGGAGTCTTACATTTATAGAAGTCTTACTTTTATAGGAGTCTTACATTTATAGAAGTCTTACTTTTATAGGAGTCTTACATTTATAGAAGTCTTACATTTATAGAAGTCTTACATTTATAGAAGTCTTACATTTATAGAAGTCTTACATTTATAGGAGTCTTACATTTATAGAAGTCTTACATTTATAGGAGTCTTACATTTATAAGAGTCTTACATTTATAAGAGTCTTACATTTATAGAAGTCTTATATTTATAGAAGCCTTACATTTATAGAAGTCTTACATTTATAGAAGTCTTACATTTATAGAAGTCTAACATTTATAGAAGACTTACATTTATAAGAGTCTTACATTTATAAGAGTCTTACATTTATAAGAGTCTAACATTTATAAGAGTCTTACATTTATAAGTCTTGCATGTATATGAGTCTTACATGTATATGAGTGTTACATATTTTATATTAGCCTTGCATGTATATGAGTCTTACATGTATATGAGTGTTACATATTTTATATTAGCCTTGCATGTATATGAGTGTTACATATTTTATATTAGCCTTGCATGTATATGAGTGTTACATATTTTATATTAGCCTTGCATGTATATGAGTGTTACATATTTTATATTAGCCTTGCATGTATATGAGTGTTACATATTTTATATTAGCCTTGCATGTATATGAGTATTACATGTATATGAGTCTTAATTTTATACGAGTGTTAAATTGTTCACAGAATTCTACTTTGGAATCTGGCAAGAAAGGTTTCCAATCAAAGGTATCACATTGTTTCTATTTCTTGCCAGGTTGATTAATTAAGTAGAACCATTTTTTAAATAAAAATAAAAACAATCAACAAGTTTAGTTATTCTAAACCCATGGGAGGGGATCTCAAATTGGATGCGAAGGGATTTCTGTGGTGTGACGGCTGAAACCACCAAGTAGAAGAGAGAGAGAGAGAGAGAGAGAGAGAGAGAGAGAGAGATGGACTTTTAACCTAGTTTTCTTATTTCAATCATTTAGATCAACGTTACTTTTGTTCGTGGCCGGCTGGAAAGATCATCTTCGGACGGCCAACTGACCAAATTCCCGGCAACCTATCGAGCTGAGACTTAGCATATAGACTCGTCGCTGGCCGATGGCAACACATATCATCAAACTTTCAGCCCCATCCCCACCCCCAAACCCCCAAAACTAAAAAAAAACTGTTTTTTTCTTGTTTTCAAGGGGAAGAATGAAGGAAATATGATGACACCGATTTCACGAAATGATATTCCCGAACACTGCACTGAAAGAGATTCCCGAACACTGCACTGAAAGAGATTCCCGAACACTGCACTGAAAGAGATTCCCGAACACTGCACTGAAAGAGATTCCCGAACACTGCACTGAATGAGATTCTTGAAGAGAAATGTCGGTTGGTGAGTTACATTTTTTTTTTTCTTTGCTGAAATAGTTGGTGAAATAAATCTGCAGGGTATAGGCGGGTGGGTCATTGGGATATTTATAGAGTTCAGGGGCGGGGAAAAAAATGTGACATTGTGAGCCTTGGCGGGGTGGGGGGGGTGGAACTTATTGGGGGGGTGGAACTTATTGGGGGGGTGGAACTTGTTGGGGGGGGGGAACTGATTGGGGGGGGGGGGGGGGTGGAACTTATTGGGATTCTTATAAAGTGCGTTACTTGTATGTATTTTTTGGCAAATTTTAAGGCCCCCCCCCCGGCTCGATATTACATTTTTATAAAGGATTTATACTTTTAAAAAAAACAACCAAACAACTGTTTATTTAATCGGCGTCTGAAAGTTTGAATCACACGTGAGAGAACGGCGCACAAATAGTACGAGATCTGTAAGGAGCAATGTTCCTGGAATATTTATTTCCAAGAATTGACCAGATTAAAAAAAGCCATATTTCAATGTAGTAAAGCAACTGAGCTGAATACACCGTCGTGGTTCTCGTGTCTGGACAGATCCTAGGTTATAGGGAGCACTTGGGACCATCAGTATTTTTAAACAGAAAGAAAATTGTATTCTAAACGTCTGAACCGGGATTTCCCGGGATGGTAGGATGTCCCGCGGGATGGGAGGCTACCCCAGGATATCTTTTATAAATTAGAAATCGATTGGAATTCCGGGATCTCGGAATCTGAAATGAGATACTACTCCACAAATGACCAGGTGTTGAGATACTACTCTATAAATGACCAGGTGTTGAAATGCTACTCCATAAATGACCAGGTGTTGAGATACTACTCCATAAATGGCCAGATGTTGAGATACTACTCCACATAGAACCAGGTGTTGAGATACTACTCCACAAATGACCAGGTGTTGAGATGCTACTCCATAAATGATCAGGTGTTGAGAAACTACTCCATAAATGGCCAGATGTTGAGATACTACTCCACAAATGACCAGGTGTTGTGATACTACTCCATAAATGGCCAGATGTTGAGATACTACTCCACAAATGACCAGGTGTTGAGATACTACTCTATAAATGACCAGGTGTTGAAATGCTACTCCATAAATGACCAGGTGTTGAGATACTACTCCATAAATGACCAGGTGTTGAGATACTACTCCATAAATGTCCAGATGTTGAGATACTACTCCACAAATGACCAGGTGTTGAGATACTACTCCACAAATGACCAGGTGTTGAGATGCTACTCCATAAATGATCAGGTGTTGAGATACTACTCCATAAATGGCCAGATGTTGAGATACTACTCCACAAATGACCAGGTGTTGAGATACTACTCCATAAATGATCAGGTGTTGAGATACTACTCCATAAATGGCCAGATGTTGAGATACTACTCCACAAATGGCCAGATGTTGAGATACTACTCCATAAATGGCCAGATGTTGAGATACTACTCCACAAATGACCAGATGTTGAGATACTACTCCACAAATGACCAGATGTTGAGATGCTACTCCACAAATGGCCAGATGTTGAGATACTACTCCACAAATGACCAGATGTTGAGATACTACTCCACAAATGGCCAGATGTTGAGATACTACTCCACAAATGACCAGATGTTGAGATGCTACTCCATAAATGATCAGGTGTTGAGATACTACTCCATAAATGGCCAGATGTTGAGATACTACTCCACAAATGACCAGGTGTTGAGATGCTACTCCATAAATGATCAGGTGTTGAGATACTACTCCACAAATGACCAGATGTTGAGATGCTACTCCACAAATGACCAGATGTTGAGATACTACTCCACAAATGGCCAGATGTTGAGATACTACTCCACAAATGACCAGATGTTGAGATGCTACTCCATAAATGATCAGGTGTTGAGATACTACTCCATAAATGGCCAGGTGTTGAGATACTACTCTATAAATGACCAGGTGTTGAAATGCTACTCCATAAATGACCAGGTGTTGAGATACTACTCCATAAATGGCCAGATGTTGAGATACTACTCCACATAGAACCAGGTGTTGAGATACTACTCCACAAATGACCAGGTGTTGAGATGCTACTCCATAAATGATCAGGTGTTGAGAAACTACTCCATAAATGGCCAGATGTTGAGATACTACTCCACAAATGACCAGGTGTTGTGATACTACTCCATAAATGGCCAGATGTTGAGATACTACTCCACAAATGACCAGGTGTTGAGATACTACTCTATAAATGACCAGGTGTTGAAATGCTACTCCATAAATGACCAGGTGTTGAGATACTACTCCATAAATGTCCAGATGTTGAGATACTACTCCACAAATGGCCAGATGTTGAGATACTACTCCACAAATGACCAGGTGTTGAGATACTACTCCACAAATGACCAGGTGTTGAGATGCTACTCCATAAATGATCAGGTGTTGAGATACTACTCCATAAATGGCCAGATGTTGAGATACTACTCCACAAATGGCCAGATGTTGAGATACTACTCCACAAATGACCAGGTGTTGAGATACTACTCCACAAATGACCAGGTGTTGAGATGCTACTCCATAAATGATCAGGTGTTGAGATACTACTCCATAAATGGCCAGATGTTGAGATACTACTCCACAAATGACCAGGTGTTGAGATACTACTCCATAAATGGCCAGATGTTGAGATACTACTCCACAAATGGCCAGATGTTGAGATACTACTCCACAAATGACCAGGTGTTGAGATACTACTCTATAAATGACCAGGTGTTGAAATGCTACTCCATAAATGACCAGGTGTTGAGATACTACTCCATAAATGGCCAGATGTTGAGATACTACTCCACAAATGACCTGGTGTTGAGATACTACTCTATAAATGACCAGGTGTTGAAATGCTACTCCATAAATGACCAGGTGTTGAGATACTACTCCACAAATGACCAGATGTTGAGATGCTACTCCATAAATGATCAGGTGTTGAGATACTACTCCATAAATGGCCAGATGTTGAGATACTACTCCACAAATGACCAGGTGTTGAGATGCTACTCCACAAATGACCAGGTGTTGAGATACTACTCCACAAATGACCAGGTGTTGAGATGCTACTCCATAAATGATCAGGTGTTGAGATACTACTCCATAAATGGCCAGATGTTGAGATACTACTCCACAAATGGCCAGATGTTGAGATACTACTCCATAAATGGCCAGATGTTGAGATACTACTCCACAAATGACCAGGTGTTGAGATGCCTACTCCATAAATGATCAGGTGTTGAGATACTACTCCACAAATGACCAGATGTTGAGATACTACTCCACAAATGGCCAGATGTTGAGATACTACTCCATAAATGGCCAGATGTTGAGATACTACTCCACAAATGACCAGGTGTTGAGATGCTACTCCATAAATGATCAGGTGTTGAGATACTACTCCATAAATGGCCAGATGTTGAGATACTACTCCACAAATGGCCAGATGTTGAGATACTACTCCACAAATGACCAGGTGTTGAGATGCTACTCCATAAATGATCAGGTGTTGAGATACTACTCCATAAATGGCCAGATGTTGAGATACTACTCCACAAATGGCCAGATGTTGAGATACTACTCCACAAATGACCAGGTGTTGAGATACTACTCCACAAATGACCAGGTGTTGAGATGCTACTCCATAAATGATCAGGTGTTGAGATACTACTCCATAAATGGCCAGATGTTGACATACTACTCCACAAATGACCAGGTGTTGAGATATTACTCCATAAATGGCCAGATGTTGAGATACTACTCCACAAATGACCAGGTGTTGAGATACTACTCCACAAATGACCAGGTGTGGAGATACTACTCCACAAATGACCAGGTGTTGAGATACTACTCCACAAATGACCAGGTGTTGAGATACTACTCCACAAATGACCAGGTGTTGAGATAATTTTGACAAACCTCATACAAACATGCAAACAGCTCTTTTCTCCAGACGTGAGCAGGCGTATGTTGGCCGCTCATCTAACCAGCTGTGATGTGACCTGGTTACGCGCCACGTCTCCCACTCACTTAAACACCTGTTAAAATGACTTGGTTACCTGCCACTGAATGAGTTTCACAGGTAGGCTAAGCTACCCACAAAAGGTCTCAATTTGAAAAAGGACTTTTTTTTGTAATGAAAATTGGTTGGTTTTTTTTATAACGTTATTTGTAAAAAATAATGTATTTAAGACGAATTGGCGCTAATCGTTCAGTGCAGTTAGTACACAACTCAGCTCTGTACATGAACAGGGGAATAGAAGTACACAATGAGTGGGTTGTGCGTACTCACTGAGAAGTGTATGTACACACACTGAGGGGGGTAGGTAAACAAAGAGTGTGTGTACTTAATGCGTGGGATGTGTGTACACACTGCGGAATGTGTGTACACAGTGAGTGGTACGCGTGGTATATGTGTGTACACAAAGGCGTGTGTGTTTACGGAATGAGTGGTGTGTGTGTACACATTAAGGGGGAGTATGTACTCTAAATAACCAATAGAAAAGGATGACGTCATGCGAGCCTATGTGACTGTCCTACTCTCTACCCAAATCTCCTACAGCGTGCCCTTGATCTTGCCTTGTTGTTTTTATCTGTGTATCTGAGTGTTCATATCCGTCAGCTCTTTCAGAGTGGCCGAGCTAATGACAAGGGGGGGGGGGGGGGCATCTCTGCCCTGACGACATCAGAAGACGGAGCCACGCGGTCTCATTGATGGAAACTGGTTGGCCATAAACGAGTGCCAGTGAAACGCTGACCCTGATGAATTCAGCGGACAACTTATTCATGAAACTGTGTCTGCAATACGCCTACTTTGAACACGTGCTGCCAGATATTTTACGTTTCTCAGAATCCATCTCCCACATTCTTCGGTTCTCATTTGTATCCTTTCTCTCTAACGCATCCCTTCTCCCAAACGTATCACTTCTTTTAAATGTATCCCTTCTCTTAAATGTATCACTTCTCTCAAAGGCAGTCCTCCTTTCAAACGTATCACTTCTCTCAAACTTATCACTTCTCTCAAACTTATCACTTCTCTCAAACTTATCACTTCTCTCAAACTTATCACTTCTCTTAAATGTATCCCTCTTCCCACATATTTCAATATATCCACAGTCAACGTTTGTCCTAAATTCATCCGCGTTTAGATTCCCCCCCCCCTCTCCCACAATTACCCAACATTTCCCCCGAGTGAGTTCCCTTTGTACCGCTTTCCTGTCACTGAGTGGCCCATTTCCCACAGTACAAAAACTTTTGCTGTTCTGTTTGTTGTCCTATTAGTACATAGAGGTTCTCACATCTTTTTTGTTGGCATGTCAGTGGACATGGTTGTACCTATGGGTACAGTGGTTCTTGCAATGGTGTAATGCCAGGACACGGTGGGTCTTACAAACTGACAGTAAGACATCCAGTGTGTGAGACTTTCTTTATGTTATCATGAAATAGTTGGGTTTGTGCCATGATCGGTTCCATTATTAGTTCTATTATTGGTTTCATGATAGTTTCCATGATTGTTTCTGTGATTGGTTCAATGATTGATTCCATGATTTGGTCTAATAAATTGCTCCATGATTGGTTCCTTGATTGGCTCTATAATTAGTTCAATGATTAGTTCAATAATAAGTTCTATTATTGCTTCCATTAGTTGTTCCATGATTAGTTATAATATTGGTTCCATGATTGGTTCCATAATTGTTTCTATGATTGGTTCCATGATTGTTTTTATGATTGGTTCCATGATTAGTTCTATTACTGGTTCAATGATGGTTTCACGATTGGTTGCATGATTGGATCTAACAATGTTAGATTAAGTTTCACTTTCCCCCGTAGACGGATGAGCAGCTGTGAGACATCGTCAAGTCGGTGTAAAGAGTGTGTTGTTGAGTTTTCTGTTTGTATACCTGGGCTGATGACAGCGACACCCAAAGACGGTGACAGTGAGACAACACCGGGGTGCGTACTTGAACGTGAACAGAATGCTAAGACCATTTGATCTCATCTTGCGACTTGCGACGCGAGCTGTACAGCGTCCCGGGAGGGAAGCTTAAGACGAAATCAAATGAGCTCTGTGCAAGAACTACATCAAGCCCGCCCCCCCCCTCCCCCCCCCCACACACACACTTTTTAAATCTGGATTTTAGATCTAATGTATATTGCATCAAGAGAAGAAGTTGTCAACATGTTTTTAAGCTTTAATTTTTTATCGGAATGTCGCCATTTTTAGAATTTTTAACATTTGCCCATTTTTTTTTTTTAACATAAATGTCAAATTCCTTTAGTATATTTGCAGAAGCCCCTGGAGGCTGAATGAAGCTGAATGAGGCTGAAGGAAGTTGAATGAAGCTGAATGAAGTTGAATGAAGCTGAATGAAGTTGAATGATGCTAAAAGAAGTTGAATGAAGCTGAAAGAAGTTGAATGAAGATGAATGAAATTGAATGAAGCCATATATCTGTGTACCTCCCTTCACAAGAGTTTCATTATTTCATTACGGTAGCATACTGAACATAATAATTTGCCCCAAATGCATCACAAAAACTACTGTAAGACCTCCATTTCACGCTAGTCTTGGACAACGCATCCAACAGATCGTCGAATCTCATCAAACAATTTCCCGGTGCTACATCTCACCAGAGGTCCCTGGGTGCCAGATGTCCCCGGGTGCCAGGTGGTTAAGGGCGCCAAATTCTGCTTTGATATTATTTGATTGATGAAACAGATGGGTTGGAGAGTTGAACAAAAGAAAGGGGGCGCTTAAAATGAATCTTGTCCCCGGGGCGCCAAACACCCTGGTTACGCCTTTGCATCTCACAAAGCTGTCATCAAATAAATGCGTTTGTCGGCGTTTTCATCTCCACACAACAGTTTGATAACATGCACACATTGCGTCATGTGTTTAAATGCACACATTTTCAAGTGTTTAAATGCACACATTGCGGCATGTGTTTAAATGCACACATTTTCAAGTGTTTAAATGCAAAAATTGCGTCATGTGTTTAAATGCACACATTTTCAAGTGTTTAAATGCACACATTTTCAAGTGTTTAAATGCACAAATTGCGTCATGTGTTTGAATGCACACATTTTCAAGTATTTAAATGCACAAATTGCGTCATGTGTTTGAATGCACATATTTTCAAGTGTTTAAATGCACAAATAGCGTCATGTGTTTAAATGCACACATTTACACGAGTTTAAATGCACAAATTGCGTCATGTGTTTGAATGCACACATTTTCAAGTGTTTAAATGCACAGATTGCGTCATGTGTTTAAATGCACACATTTTCAAGTGTTTAAATGCACAAATTGCGTCATGTGTTTAAATGCTGTTAATACAGTGGATCTCTGGCGTCCAACTCTGATGATGATGAGTTTGAGCTGATTGAGAACCTCTCAGCCACTGACGACAACGCCATCAAATTACGCGTTTATAAATAAAGACCGTCATAAACTGGACGTATATAAATGACAGATTATCACCTCCATCGTTTCAACGGCTAGAGATAACCAACTTCTCTAGAGACCCGTTCAGAAAGTGTTAACACAGTTTAATGGAATCCTGACCTCTGACCTCTGACAGGTGAGTATGAAATGAAACGTCAAACATTCATCGTCTAAATCGGTGTTTCCCAACATGCCACAGCGGGGCAATTTGAGTGTTTAGAGCGGGGGGGGGGGG
>CAXITT010000197.1:719031-730216 GCA_964033795.1 Lymnaea stagnalis
GGGTGGGGGGGGGGGGGAGCCATAATACGAATTTTAGAAAGGCTTAGGTGGGGCACGGCACAAAAAAGATTGGGAAAAAACTGATCTCTATGATACTCTTAGTTTGACGGCTGTGCTGCACATTGTGGTAAGAAGAAGTCTGCCACTGAGATCAGCTCTAAACAATACATAGAAGGAAGCTTTTTTTCCGGTTGACATTAACATCCAAATCATTATGGTCCAAATTATGATTCAAATTGTGGTTGTTACGTAGGCCAAAATTATGGTCCAAATTATATTTCAAATTATTAATTCAAATTATGATTCAAATTATGGTTCAAATTATGGTCCGAATTATAGTCAAAATTAAGATATAAATTATGGTTCAAATTTGTCGCAACAATTTTTTTCTTCTCATTTCGCAATCGAGGCGACCTGGACTTAAACGCTATCAAGGGATATGTGGGTGGCTAGGTAATGTCGGGGCTAGGGAATGCCGGGGCAAGGGAATATGGGGGCTAGCGAATGTCGGGGCTAGGGAATGTCGGGGGCTGGGGAATGTCGGGGCTAGGGAATGTCGGGGGTAGGGAATGTTGGGGCTAGGGAATGTCGGGGCTAGGGAATTTCTGGGCTGGGGAAAGTCGGGGCTAGGGAATGTCGGGGCTAGGGAATGTCGGGGCTAGGGANGGGGGGGATTACTTTAAAAAAACAACGAATAAAATAAGAATAATCCTAATTTATGGTGTTTGCGTTCTTTGATGGTCTAAGTTCTAAGTGGTTCAGATGTTGCACCGCAGGAATCTTTGATGTGGTCACCTTAATGGCATTGTCATGGTTGTTCAAGTGCACTGGGTCATGGACATGGTTGTAAATGTCCACTAGGACAGGGGCGTGGTTGTAAATGTGCACTAGAACAGGGGCGTGGTTGTAAATGTGCACTAGGACAGGGGTGTGGGTGTAAATGTGCACTAGGACAGGGGCGTGGTTGTAAATGTGCACTAGGACAGGGGCGTGGGTGTAAATGTGCACTAGGACAGGGGCGTGGTTGTAAATGTGCACTAGGGACGTGAACTAGGACAGGGAAGGGGTTGTGACAAAAAACACCTGTTCTCAGGTGACTTATTCTTTTGACATCATTTCACCCGGTTATGTCATAATGTCAACGGCTCATGACATAATGTCATCTTATCCCTTCTGATTTGTGTGTGTGTGTGTTCTTTTGTGTGATGCCCCCAGGATAAATGAGACATACGGTGTATGAGTGGTGGCATAGATAGGGCAGGTGCCGCCTGGGGCAGGTCACACAACAAACCAATTATTTACACATAGTAAACAAGTATTTACACACAACAAGATGAACAGTTGGCACACAATTGTCTGAAACCACGACTCACACGTACACACACGACTCACAAGTACACACACGACTCACAAGTACACACACGACTCACAAGTACACACACACACGCCTGGACCAAACTGCGCACACCAAGTGAGAGAATTGCAGACACCCCATGACGCATGACACAACGACCATATCAGCAAGTTTGTTTAAACCATTCATGTTACTTTAGACGTTAGATAAATAAGCCACGCGGGCCTCAATGAAAGGGTTTAGCCGGAGGGTCGAACAGTAGGGGCCACATCCAGTTATTGGAACGAAGTCGTGGAAGTCACGGCCTCGCTTGTCGTGGTATTAACTTGCCACGTCTCGGCGACCAGGAAGCCATATTCTCTTTGTTAATGGTAACTTGACCAATCGTAGTGAGACCTGAGTCCATCTGGGTCATCTCCAATCAAAGAGAACAGGCGCGAGGGCTTAAGTAGGTGACATGTCACGTTAGATCAGTGCGGCGGGATAGCATTATTGCGTGTGGCGCCTTAAACACAACACATGTTGCTTCACACAAGCAGACGCCCTATTGACGCCCTATCAGACCCCTGAAGCTCCCCCCCTCCCCGACCCCTAATGGCGCCAGAGATTACGACCAATGCCCTAAGTTATTAAACGTAGTAAGTTTTTGGTCGTAGGGCAGGATTGAGTGATTGAGTGATTGAGTGCTTGATTAGATAAGTTAGAAATAGACTTCGTGTAAGTGAACTGTCTTTTGTTATCTCGTGGTGGTATCTTTGTTGAAATGCTACATCACTATTGCCTGGGCTTTTGTCTGCACCTACTACTACCTCAGTCCTCAGTGGTGTCAAGCATTTACGGAATGGAACATCGCATACCGTTAGTGTCTGTAGTTATTGTTTGCGCCTTCATCTACATTTAATTTATAGACTATTGTAAACCATTCTACTCTATATTGTAAACCATTCTACTCTATATTGTAAACCATTCTACTCTATATTGTAAACCATTCTACTCTATATTGTAAACCATTCTACTATATATTGTAAACCATTCTACTCTATATTGTAAACAATTCTACTCTATATAGTAAACCATTCTACTCTATATTGTAAACCATTCTACTCTATATTGTAAACCATTATAACTCTATATTTTATCATCAAAAACTATACGGAACATTTATAGACTATTTTCTACCTTTATTATACACTTAAATTGTGTGTTTTATACTCTGATGTCACGTCCATTATTGCTTGTATTCGAGCGGCCAGTAAACTGGGACATTCAACTGGGGTACTTCAATTTCATGTTAGGGGTGGGGGGAGGGGAGTTTAAAGGGGAGTGGGAGTTTAAAGGGGAGTGGGAGTTTAAAGGGGAGTGGGAGTTTAAAGAGGAGTGGGAGTTTAAAGGGGAGTGGGAGTTTAAAGGGGAGTGGGAGTTTAAAGGGGAGTGGGAGTTTAAAGGGGAGTGGGAGTTTAAAGGGGAGTGGGAGTTTAAAGGGGAGGTATTTATGTTTTCTTTTAGTATGTTTTTTTGATACCCTATCATTTAGATTTCCCTGACGATTTTCCAAATATAGACCTCTAACCTATGTTGGTTTGACCTCTAACCTCTGCTGGTTTCGTGTCACCCGTGACCCTATAAGTTGAACATGAAGATGTACTCACCAGGTGGAGGAGGGCCAGCAGACACAGCGTCCACCTCCGTGCAGTCGTCGTCGCCATCACAGCAGCCTTGACCTCTGCGGAGAAGTCCACACCGTGTAGTCTAGAGCGGCACAAGAAGTTCCAGGTGTAATCCAAGTTCGGACCCCCCGCTGAAGGCGCCTCCTCTGTCAGTAAGCGACGTGTATCAACGGGTCTAACTCTCACCACTGAAAGTTGATTGTGTAGAGTGGATGTCGTTGGAACAATGTTATTGTTCTGTTCAGTACGCCGCCTTAGCGGCAGGTGTGGCGAGGCAGAGAGAGAGAGAGAGCAAGCAACACGTGCTTACGCTGACGAGGGTCCTTGTAATGCTAGAGCAAAAAAATCTGGCAATGTTTCTGCGTGACAGTTCAAGTTGCCTGATATGACAATCAGAAAGTTTTGCAATTAAGAGCACAATAATTTCAACGACATTCCTTCTTCGTAAGCGAGCGCAAGACCAGGGAAAAGGCTAGACCAATGATTCTAAAAATGTCGGCATTAGACCAGGGACAAGGCTAGACCAATGATTCTAAAAATGTCGGCATTAGACCAGAGACAAGGCTAGACCAATGATTCTAAAAATGTCGGTATTAGACCAGAGACAAGGCTAGACCAATGATTCTAAAAATGTCGACATTAGACAAGAGACAAGGCTAGACCAATGATTCTAAAAATGTCGGTATTAGACCAAAGACAAGGCTAGACCAATGATTCTAAAAATGTCGGCATTAGATAAGAGACAAGGCTAGACCAATGATTCTAAAAATGTCGGTATTAGACCAGAGGCAAGGCTAGACCAATGATTCTAAAAATGTCGGCATTAGACAAGAGACAAGGCTAGACCAATGATTCTAAAAATTTTGGTATTAGACCAGAGACAAGGCTAGACCAATGATTCTAAAAATGTCGGCATTAGACCTGAGGCAAGGCTAGACCAATGATTCTAAAATTGTCGGCATTAGACCAGAGGCAAGGCTAGACCAATGATTCTAAAAATGTCGGCATTAGACCAGAAACAACACTAGACCAATGATTCTAAAAATGTCGGTATTAGACCAGAGACAAGGCTAGACCAATGATTCTAAAAATGTTGGCATTAGACCAGAGACAAGGCTAGACCAATGATTCTAAAAATGTCGATATTAGACCAGAAACAAGGCTAGACCAATGATTCTAAAAATGTCGGCATTAGACCAGAGACAAGGCTAGACCAATGATTCTAAAATGTCGGTATTAGACCAGAGGCAAGGCTAGACCAATGATTATAAAAATGTCGGTATTAGACCAGAGGCAAGGCCAGACCAATGATTCTAAAAATGTCGGTATTAGACCAGAGGCAAGGCTAGACCAATGATTCTAAAAATGTCGGCATTAGACAAGAGACAAGGCTAGACCAATGATTCTAAAAATGTCGGTATTAGACCAGAGACAAGGCTAGACCAATGATTCTAAAAATGTCGGCATTAGACCTGAGGCAAGGCTAGACCAATGATTCTAAAAATGTCGGCATTAGACAAGAGACAAGGCTAGACCAATGATTCTAAAAATGTCGGTATTAGACCAGAGACAAGGCTAGACCAATGATTCTAAAAATGTCGGCATTAGACCTGAGGCAAGGCTAGACCAATGATTCTAACATTGTCGGCATTAGACCAGAGGCAAGGCCAGACCAATGATTCTAAAAATGTCGGCATTAGACCAGAGGCAAGGCTAGACCAATGATTCTAAAAATGTCGGCATTAGACCAGAGGCAAGGCTAGACCAATGATTCTAAAATTGTCGGCATTAGACCAGAAACAAGGCTAGACCAATGATTCTAAAAATGTCGGTATTAGACCAGAGACAAGGCTAAACCAATGATTCTAAAAATTTCGGCATTAGACCAGAGACAAGGCTAGACTAATGATTCTAAAATTGTCGGCATTAGACCAGATACAAGGCAAGACCAATGATTCTAAAAATGTCGGCATTAGACCTGACACAAGGCTAGACCAATGATTCTAAAAATGTTGGCATTAGACCAGAGACAAGGCTAGACCAATGATTCTAAAAATGTCGGTATTAGACCAGAGACAAGGCTAGACCATGGTTCTCAAAATGTCGGTATTGCAGAAGAGATAATACTAGACCAATGACACCCAAAATGTTGGTATTAAACTAGAGACAAGGCTACAGTAATGATTCTCAAAATCTCGCGATAATAATTACACTATTTAGACGTTGGTTTTTTTGTTGATGTTGTTTGTTTGTTGTCGTTTTTGTTTTTTTTTTGGGGGGGGGGGGGGGGGGGGGGGGGGGGGGGGGGTCATTTATTTATTTGTTATAGTGTTCCGGGTACCAATCCCTGTAGTAGAGACAATGTGACGGGGAACATAAACAGTTACAATGAAATCACTAACAAAAAAAAGTTACAATGAAGTCACTAACAAAAATTTACAAAGAAATCACACAAAACAATTTCAATGATAAAATTAGATTAATGTGTACTTTCGTGGCGTATCAGATCGTAATGGATCACAAAAACAATAAGAAGTGTGTGCACACAATGGTTGATTTACACAAGAGATTTTTAAGGTCAACTATGAGTATGAGACAGGAGTAGACTATTTCATATGAGATAGAGAAAAAACTATTTCATCTGAGATAAAGAATAAACTATTTCATCTGAAATAGAGAATAAACTATTTCATCGGAGAGAGAGAAAAAACTATTTCATCGGAGATAGAGAATAGACTATTTCATCTGAGATAGAGAATAGACTATTAAATCTATTCAAACTATTGGGAAGACATCTATCTAATCCAACAATTCACTGGGTCACCCACGTGATCAAAGAAGACGTAAGGTTATTGCTGAACTCGATTTTCTCATTTATTTATTTATTTAGGCATTTTGATAAAGCGCTTACCTTAAAGCTCTAAGCGCTTTACAATTATTAAAAACATGTAAACTAACTAAAATAAAAATGAGACATTAGGATAGTAACGACTCTACTATTGAAACAATTAAAATGGCTTTTCCTCAGTCCTGGGATAAAATGATTGGAATAAAAAAAGATTCTAAACTGAATTCAATGATTGAAAAGTTGATTTTTGTAGCTTTAAATTTTTATTATCCATGAATGAATAAAAACAATATTTAGGTTATTTGAGACATTGGTCACGTGCTATAACTACTTGCTTCATTTTCTACGGCTTATCCCTAAGACTGGATAACTGGATAATAATTGGCGTGTTAAGGCAAAACTCAGATATAATCGCCTGCAGAAAAAAAAAATAAAAATAACACTTGATGAGTCGTGCATTCCCTACAGGTTACACATTCAAGGATTGAATCCGTCCCTAAGTATTTACAAGCAAGTCGCAAGGTGGGAGTTTCTAATTTTAAAAATAAAAATAATAATAATTAGGAATGGTATTAATTGTATCTTTAATTTGTTGATGTTTGACGATGTGGACTTTGGAAGGGAACAAAACAACCACACAACATAATATAAAGTGTGAAAACGTTAATTTGACAAATGATGTCTTGGGAATGCTCGAGTTACCAGAGCATAGGCTTTCAGCTCATGGGAGGTGAAGGTGACCTCAGACGTGTGGGGGGACCGGGGGGGGGGGGTCGCCATCAGAAACTACCGACTTGGAGGACACGTGATCTTTACATAGTTAGCTCATTTCTTGAGGGGTCGTGTCTTAGAGTTTGAGGTACAATTGAAATCATGGCATCAAATGCGTCGCCACTAAACAAGTATTTTTGAAGAGAAAGTTTTCAAATGTTTGACTTAAACTGATTGAAAAGCCTTTAGGTTTAATATAGCGTGGTAGGGTAGGTCCCTTTGCTTCTATAAACATGGGGCCGTGACTTGAACACACGAGAGAACACTTGTGCTAGAGCCACTACTGAGCTTCATAAGTCAGCACACTCTATTTGACAGTAGATGTCTTATAACGAAAATCTCATCATACTCTATTTTACTCTAGATGTCTGATAACGACAATCTCATCATACTCTATGTTACTCTAGATGGCTTATGACGACAATCTCCACACATTCTAATTTGCTGTAGATGGCTTATGACGACAATCTTAACACATTCTAATTTGCTGTAGATGGCTTATGACGACAATCTCAACACATTCTAATTTGCTGTAGATGGCTTATGACGACAATTTGTGACAATCTGGGACTTATTGAAATTTAGATAAAACAACAATAAAATTGTACTGTAAATGTGTGGCCACATGATTGGGTGGGCAGTCTTTTGTTGACTATCACTGGGGATAACAGAGAAACAAAACATATTCTCAACACTACGGACATTGAAACACAGACTATAACAGACATTGAAACACAGACTATAACAGACATTGAAACACAGACTATAACAGACATTGAAACACAGACTATAACAGACATTGAAACACAGACTATAACAGACATTGAAACACAGACTTTGAAACAGACAAAAACAGACATTGAAACACAGACATTGAAACAGACAAAAACAGACATTGAAGCACATACTATAACAGACATTGAAACAGACAAAAACACACATTGAAACACAGACATTGAAACAGATAAAAACACACATTGAAACACAGAAATTGAAACAGAAAAAACAGACATGAAAACAGAGAAACACAGACATTGAAAAACAGACAAAACAGACATTGAAAAACAGACAAAAACAACATTGAAAAACAGACAGAAACAGACATTGAAACACAGAAAGAAACAGTCATTGAAACACAGAAAAAAACAGACATTGAAGCACAGACTATAACAGACATTGAAACAGACGAAAACACACATTGAAACACAGACATTGAAACAGACAAAACACACATTGAAACACAGACAAAATCAGACATTGAAACACAGACATTGAAACAGACAAAAACAGACACGAAAACAGAGAAACACAGACATTGAAACAGACAAAAACAGACAAAAATCGACATTGAAAAACAGACATTGAAACACAGACAAAAACAGACATTGAAAAACAGACAAAAAACAGACATTGAAAAACAGACAAAAACAGACATTGAAACACAGACTTTGAAAAACAGACGTTGAAAAACAGAAAAAAGACATTGAAAAACAGACAAAAACAGACATTGAAAAACAGACAAAAACAGACATTGTAAAACAGACAAAAACAAACATTGAAACACAGAAAAAAACAGACATTGAAACACAAAAAACAGACATTGAAACAAAGTAAAAAACAGACATTGAAACACAGAAAAAAACGGACATTGAAACAAAGAAAAAAACAGACATAGAAACACAGAAAAAATACACATTGATTTAACAGTTATTAAAAAAAATGTACAAAAACAGAAATTAAAATACAGAATAAAACAGACAATAAAACAGACAATAAAACAGACAATAAAACAGACAATAAAAAAGACAATAAAACAGACAAATAAAACAGACAATAAAACATATATTGAACGACATACTTAAAAAAGACACTCAACACATACAAGAGATGTGGCGCATGGTGTGTTGCATGTGGCGCATGGTGTGTTGCATGTGGCGCATGGTGTGTTGCATGTGGCGCATGGTGTGTTGCATGTGGCGCATGGTGTGTTGCATGTGGCGCATGGTGTGTTGCATGTGGCGCATGGTGTCTTGCATGTGGCGCATGGTGTCTTGCATGTGGCGCATGTTGTATCATTCGTTTTGTATCGTTGATTGTGGTGTGTCACATCTGTCATATGGTCTGTCGTGTGGTGTGCAACGTGTGATGTGTAGTGTGTGGTGTCTCATGTAGGGTATTGCACCTGGCGTCGTAACAGTCCGTATACTTGTATGATGTCTGGCCAGATATATGTTTTTACTTATAAGACATGACAGTTATCAAAAAACAAGCCACATAACTTGGCAGTAGACCGACATGTGACCTAAGCAATGTAATAGTCCATGATGAAAACCTAATACGACATTCCACCACAGTAATCTACTACAATATATATACATCACCGAAATACTTCACAGGAAAATACAGGCAAAGACTGCTTCAATTTGTAGAGCAATCTTTCACTGAAAATCAAAGCCACAAGCACATAATCCATAGACCAAATGAAGAAAAAAAAACCCAAAGCTAATGATGTTGAGAACACCAATGACACGTCTTAACCTGAGAGACCAAACTTTTGAAATGTCTGCCTATTTGCCTGTCAGTTATCCAGTACTGCTGTCTATGCGAAGACGACACCAGCGCGTCTGCCTGTCTTATCACCAAATTCAAACTGTGACCGCAGACGCTTACCTGGCAGATTTATGTACCACAGTGTACAAGGACGAACATTACTGCGTCACGGTGTATTGATTTTTAGAACAGACACCCTCTGCATAGACAGATTATATCCTATACATAGACAGGTAACCCGGGACTTACGCTCGTAATCTATGTTTTAAAAAAAAAATCAGCTTGAATCGTACTCCGCCAAAACTGGTTTCTGACTGCCGGCTCGAGCCCCATTCATGACGACCGTAGTGACGTAGTGTGGTGGGATCCAGTTCCACACCGCCCGCCCGCCGGCCGGCTGGCTTGGCGTTGCACGCCGCTTGTCCTTGGTGACGCGCCTGCGATAGCTAGCGCAGCTGGACCACTTAACACTTGTCTGTTTGCATGAGGCCCGCCTCGCAGGATCACTCGCATGTCTGGTAGCAAGCAGGGGGGGGGGGGGGGGGGGGGGGCCCCGAGTCTTGAGGGATGCCAGCTGTGTGGCAGACGGCGGGTGAGTGGACAGGACCCGGCAGTGGCGGGCTGGTGGGACCGTTTGCTATGATTGTTTGTGATGATTGCTTGGAGTGATTGTTTGCTAGTATGTTTGATTGTGATGATTGCTTGGAGTGAGTGTTTGCTAGTATGTTTGATTGTGATGATTGCTTGGAGTGATTGTTTGCTAGTATGTTTGATTGTGATGATTGCTTGATTGATTGTCTTGTTGGCTTGCGATGATTGTTTCAGAGAAAGGGTGATAGATGGTGATAGATGGTGATAGTTGGTGATAGTTGGTGATAGATGGTGATAGATGGTGATATATGGTGATAATTGGTGATAGATGGTGATAGTTGGTGATAGTTGGTGATAGTTGGTGATAGATGGTGATAGATGGTGATAGATGGTTATAGTTGGTGATAGTTGGTGATAGTTGGTGATAGATGGTGATAGTTGGTGATAGTTGGTGATAGTTGGTGATAGTTGGTGATAGTTGGTGATAGTTGGTGATAGATGGTGATAGATGGTGATAGTCGGTGATAGATGGTGATAGTTGGTGATAGTTGGTGATAGTTGGTGATAGTTGGTGATAGTTGGTGATAGATGGTGATAGATGGTGATAGTCGGTGATAGTTGGTGATAGTCGGTGATAGTTGGTGATAGATGGTGATAGTTGGTGATAGTTGGTGATAGTTGGTGATAGTTGGTGATAGTTGGTGATAGTTGGTGATAGTTGGTGATAGTTGGTGATAGATGGTGATAGTTAGTGATAGTCGGTGATAGTTGGTGATAGATGGTGATAGTTGGTGATAGTTGGTGCTAGATGGTGATAGTTGGTGATAGTCGGTGATAGTTGGTGATAGATGGTGATAGTTGGTGATAGTTGGTGATAGTTGTAGATCATCTTTGGGGCGCTTTTTGCAAGCTTGGGGTGTTTCATTTTAAAGGTGGGGGGAGGGCGGGTCATCAGCCCCAAACTTGGGTTAAATTATTGTGACGCTATCTTAGCGTCACACAAGTAGAACGTCAGTTGGGGAGGGGGGGAGGGGGACAGAAAGAGAGAGTGAAAAAAGATAAAGAGAGGGAAAGACACAGAAAAAGAAAGACAGACACGAAGAAAAAGAGCGCGTTGGATAAAGAGAGAGATGGGGAGAGAGATGGGGAGAGAGATGGGGAGAGAGATGGGGAGAGAGATGGGGAGAGAGATGGGGAGAGAGATGGGGAGAGAGATGGGGAGAGAGATGGGGAGAGAGATGGGGAGAGAGAAAGAGAGAAATAAAGAGAGAGATGGGGAGAGAGACAGAGTGAAATAAAGAGAGAGATGGGGAGAGAGACAGAGAGAGATAGAGAGAGAGAGGGGGAGAGAGAGAGAGCGAGATAGAGAGAGAGATAGGGAGAGAGACAGAGCGAGATAGAGAG
>CAXITT010000197.1:746966-778712 GCA_964033795.1 Lymnaea stagnalis
GGGGGGATAATTGATGGTGGGGGGGCTCGAAAGGCAATAACATTGTGTCAAAGAGTATTCCTTTTAACAAATTTTATTTTCTTTCTTTTGGGCAATGTTGTCTCTGACCAGTTTAATTAGTAAACGCATGAAGCACGTGGTTGCTAGTGACTCGGCTTGTCTTTTCATTTTGGCCCTGTTGCCTGCAAATAAGGCACAATGGCATCACTAGGGATGGTGTCACATAGTGCGGTAAACTCATGGTGTCAGCCAGTGCGGTAAACTCATGGTGTCACCTAGTGCGGTAAACTCATGGTGTCACCCAGTGCGGTAAACTCATGGTGTCACCTCGTGCGGTAAACTCATGGTGTCACCCAGTGCGGTAAACTCATGGTGCCACCCAGTGCGGTAAACTCATGGTGTCACCCAGTGTTGGTAAACTCATGGTGTCACCCAGTGCGGTCAACTCATGGTATCACCTAGTGCGGTAAACTCATGGTGTCACCCAGTGTGGTAAACTCATGGTGTCACCCAGTGCGGTAAACTCATGGTGTCACCCAATGCGGTAAACTCATGGTGTCACCTAGTGCGGTAAACTCATGGTGTCACCCAGTGCGGTAAACTCATGGTGCCAACCAGTGCGGTAAACTCATGGTGTCACCCAGTGTGGTAAACTCATGGTGTCACCCAATGCGGTAAACTCATGCTGTCACCTAGTGCGGTAAACTCATGGTGTCACCCAGTGCGGTAAACTCATGGTGTCACCCAGTGCGGTAAACTCATGGTGTCACCCAGTGCGGTAAACTCATGGTGCCACCCAGTGCGGTAAACTCATGGTGTCACCCAGTGCGGTAAACTCATGGTGTCACCCAGTGCGGTAAACTCATGGTGCCACCCAGTGTGGTAAACTCATGGTGTCACCCAGTGCGGTAAACTCATTGGCCCCCCCCCCCACCTGACTTCCACGATGGATTTCTTCTGTTAAATTAAGTCCACAGCATAACAATGACAAAAACAAAAAGACATTGATTGAAGGTCATGAGGTCATGAGGTCAATGTATTTAAGAAGTGTAACAGCGTTCGGTTACACTAAATTGACTTTATTTCAAATGTTCCCTGTCTTGTCCTCAGACCTGCAAATCAGTCAATCACTTGATACAAATCGATATCCTCCACCGTGTCACCTTCATTTCCTAGTAGAGCTGGATCAGAAAGCCTTGACTGTCCCATGGGGGGGGGGGGTGGTCAATGGTTCTCCTGTTATTCTCCTCTTAGACCCTCATCTTCTCTGTACCGAAATTCAACATGGGTCTGATTTTAATAGTTTCTTTTCAATAACATGCCCCCCCCCCCAAACCACGCAACAGCGGTTCTCGTGCACAAACAATCTTAATGCCTCTAGGTCACCACTTGGTCAAGAGGAAAGCCTCTAGTCTGCAGATATTGCTGTGTAAGATAGGGTGACCAAATCTTGAACTGGAAAAAAAAAGGGACACTCCCATGGCAAGGAGGGTGGGGGGGGATAAGCTCCAGCTAAAGAGGGGCCCGGGGGCCTCCGCCGGAAACTGTTTATTAAAACATGCTCATTTTAACTGTTGTGAGACCCAGAAATCTATTTAAATTGACCTTCACTTTTGTCATTTAATTTAAACTCTGAGCCATGTCACGAACGAAAACAATAATTTTGCAGGGAATGCTTCTTTATTTATCCATATAAGATCTACGGCAGGGACACTTTCGTTTGGGCAGCATCGTCGGCAGCCTGGGGGAGGGGGAACAGTGCAGCCATCACGCGAGCCCACATCCCTACTGGCACTGGCTACACAACTAGCCAAAATGTTGTTTGAAGTAATACTATAAATTAGGAAGTTTTAGTGATTTGAAAATGTGTTTGGTTTTAGAAACGGGACATTCAGTCGTCCCGAAAGACTTTTTCGGGTCTTGGAAAAAAAACGGGACAATCCGGGACGTTTGGTCATCACAGTGCGAGACTCACTCCCTCAAGTTGATCAGACCAAAGGTAAAGGTGGCAGATCAACGTGACATCACATAAGAAACTAGCATAGAACAGACCTTGTGCTGTACGACAGTCGTATCACATAAGAAACTAGCATAGAACAGACCTTGTGCTGTACGACAGTCGTATCACATAAGAAACTAGCATAGAACAGACCTTGTGCTGTACGACAGTCTTGCTCATATGTTCAGGGGCGAATCGGTGAAAATATTTATTTTTGTGTATTTGTAGGTTTTGATATATCTGAGTTCACAAACCTTTTATTTAAATGAACTATTAAACGATTTTTGAAATTTGTTCTATCATATTATTTCTTTAACCCAATAATTGGATACATGTAACATTAAACAACTCAAAAACTAAAACAAAGGTCAGTGAGAATATCCAAGGGAATTTCAGATTAGACGTGTCCTAAGACAAGAAGACTCACTCTTATATGCTATTTAACATAACATTAGATTGAGAGTGATAAGAAGCATACATATTGACACCTGAGGAACAATAAAAGGATACTTTCTGAGGGAGATCCAAGACCCACAACCAATGGGCACCCTCTGAAATTAACACCTTCTATATCAGGATCCTACACTAGTGGCAGAAGTAAAAGAGGGTAGGCCACGCTGGGCAGAACTATTAGAAAGAATGCACAGTGACAGAGGAGTGAAGAGGGTACTTGTACATCACCAAAACTCCAGAGGAAATCGCCTCAGATGGCACCCCTAGGCTTAGATTGATGGATGATGTAGAAAAAGATCTACAGCAGCTGGGAATCCAACCATGAAAATGAAATGCATTAGTTAGGTCTAAGTGGAAGGAAGTGGTGAGGCAGGCCAAAGCCCTACAGGGATAGATGGATACATAAATAAAATGTCTTTTTTTTTTTTTTTAAATTTGCACCGATTCATGTACTTAGAATCGCCCGACCACATCGTATTGGGTATCAATGGAAAGCTTTATTTCTCAGAATTGAGATCAATATAGCTTCCTGTCACTTACCAAAGTTACCGCACTAATTATAAGATCTCCTCATTTCTAACGCATCAACCTTGAACTTTTAAGAAACTTTTAATTGGTTTCAGGTATGGTAAATTTATGCGTGATCGCCTATCCTTGAGATGGTGCCACCCGGTGCGGGCCACACCCCCCCGCACCCCCTAGCTACGCCACTGCACCTATGTAGGTCACTCAGCGTCATCTAGTGACAGCAAACAGTAGTCACTCCAGTAGGTCAATGTTTTCACCACGACTGCTAGATATCACATTGGATTAGAGGTGGAAATAAATGGATGAAAAATGTTAAAATTTCGCACACACCCTTGTGAGGCAGACGCAGCAATCCTTACACTTACAGAAATATGTGCAGCCCCTCTCCCCCCCCCCTTCCCCCCCCCCGGCCGGACCAGTAAAATGATTATTTTTAGCGACGCTTGTCTTGGTGAAGTCAATAAAACTTTTGACACTTTGATTCACTAGATAGGACCTTCAACTAGTGACCTCAACCCTGTACAATTGACGGGAGGGAAATCAAGGACACATTTTGTCTACTGTAACATCATGATTATATCTTGTCTACTGTAACATCATGATTATATCTTGTCTACTGTAACATCATGATTATATCTTGTCTACTGTAACATCATGATTATATCTTGTCTACTGTAACATCATGATTATATCTTGTCTACTATATCATCATGATTATATCTTGTCTACTGTAACATCATGATTATATCTTGTCTACTGTAACATCATGATTATAAAAAGATTATTGGGTTGTTGTTGTTGTGGAGGTGGGTCGCAAATTTGATTTTTTTTTGCGTCGGTACATTATGGATGGTCCGTAATCTGATGTGTCGGTAGATAGATATAACAGAATAAGACAATAAGCTGAACGATACAAAAATGTAGATATATATTATTGATAAAAATGATATAAGAAATTGATATATATTTACCTGGATAAAAATGACAAAATAAGTCTATTTATATTTACATGGATAAAAATGAAAAAAATCGATATATATTTACTGGATAAAAATGACAAAATAAGTTGATATATTATATTTACATCGATAAAAATGATATAATAAATTGATATATATTTACATGGATAAAGATGAAAAAAAAAGATATATATTTAACTGGATAAAATGACAAATTAAGTTGATATATATTTACCTGGATAAAAATGACCAAATAAGTTGATATATATTTACCTGGATAAAAATGACAAAATAAGTTGATATATTATATTTACCTGGATAAAAAGGACCAATTAAGATGATAGTCACTACATCAAAAGCCACATGTTTAAATGACCCAACGAAATACAATTTCCTCCTCATCTCTAATTCTAAGTCATGTGAAATGTGATGCATGCGATGAGAGGTGCATTAACCAATAGCCATTTTCATTGTTACAGTGAGGTAATAGAGACAATGTAAGGTAATAGAGACGGTGTAAGGTAATAGAGACAGTGTAAGGTAATAGAGACAGTGTAAGGTAATAGAGACGGTGTAAGGTAATAGAGACGGTGTAAGGTAATAGAGACAGTGTAAGGTTATGGAGACGGTATACTAAAGACGCATGTTTTTTAGAATAAATATGATGTACTTTATATTAGACCAAATATAGATGTACGTTTTATTAGAATCAATATAGATGTAAAAAATTTGGCAACAAACCCGTTGATATGTTGAGCACAAATGTCAGCTCCCCATGGGGTGAATGAATACCATAGCTCAATTGTACAATATTTGCACAGAAATAAATAGGAACGAATGTAGGGCTTCTGGTACATAGACACACAGACTTAATACAAGACATTCAGTACGTAGACGCACATACTTAATACAAGACATTCAGTACGTAGTCACACTGACGGAATGACGGCCTCTATAACAGAGCCACACTGTTATAGGACATCTAGAACAGAGCCACACTGTTATAGGACATCTAGAACATAGGGACATTGTTATAGGACATCTAGAACAGAGCCACACTGTTATAGGACATCTAGAACAGAGCCACACTGTTATAGGACATCTAGAACATAGGGACATTGTTATAGGACATCTAGAACATAGCCACACTGTTATAGGACATCTAGAAGATAGGCACACTGTTATAGGACATCTAGAAGATAGGCACACTGTTATAGGACATCTAGAACATAGGGACATTGTTATATGACATCTAGAACATAGCCATACTGTTATAGGACATCTAAAAGATAGGCACACTGTTATAGGACATCTAGAACATAGGCACACTGTTATATGACATCTAGAACAGAGCCACACTGTTATAGGACATCTAGAACATAGGCACACAGTTATAGGACATCATAGAACATAGGCACACTGCTATAAGACATCTACAACATCGGTACACTGCTTTAGGACAACTGGAACATAGGCACACTGTTATAGGACATTCTGAACATAGCCACACAAACTATAAGAAAATTAAAATTGCTTTCTACGACGACTTGATGTGGGGGTTTCATTGTGACGAGAGATAACATGTTGATAACATGTTGATCGTGGGTGTCCGTGCGCCGTAGCTAAATGGTCTGACATTCGACTTGGAGAACTTCTTTGCGTTGGACAGCAAGTTTCAATGCTGAATCCTGGCTGGCTTATTTAATGACGATGAACTTACCGTATTACTTAAGGCAGTGGTTCTCAACCTTCATAATGCCACGACCCTTTAATACAGTTCCTCATGTTGTGGCGACCCCCAACCAAAAAATAAATTTTCGATGATACTTCATAACTAAAGAGTATATGTGTTTTCCTTTGGTCTTAGGCGACTCCTGTAACCTGGTTGATCGATCCCCCAAGGGGTCGCGACCCACAGGTTGAGAACCGATGACTTAAGGAATAATTTCCCTTGACACTGACTTACCCACATCATTGCAATAATATCTCTGGAACTTGGGCGTCTATTATTAGCCGATTCCCCCCCCCCCACCCCAAACGACCCCCTCCACCCCAAACCGGGTACAAAAATTGCAATAATATCTCTGGAACTTGGCCGTCTATTATTAGCCGACTCCCCCCCCCACCCCAAACTACCCCCTCCACCCCAAACCGGGTACAAAAAAAAAGACTACAGACAAATGTGCTTGTTCTGCTGCAGACATCTCAAGCGTCTGGGGGTCATTTCAATTAATAGTACAGCAATTGTCTCAGGAATGTGGTCATAAATCAACAGATATTCAACACAACTCTAGTACAGCAATTGTCTCAAGAATGTGGTCATAAATCGACAGATATTCAACACAACTCTACACAACTTAAAATATATCGTCACTCGGATCACACAATCCTGTCTGTCTCAAAGTCCTGTTTTACGAGGTCTTAACATTCTTACTACATTTACATAAGGTCCTTACATTCTTACAACATTTACACAAAGTCCTTAAATTCTTACAACATTTACAAAAAGGTCTTTACATTCGTTTTACAATTACTCAATGTCCTTAAATTCTTACTACATGTACACAAGGTCCTTACATTCTTAAAACATGGACACAAGATCCTTACATTTTACAACATTTACACAAGGCCCTTACGTTCGCACTACAATTACTCAATGTCCTCACATTCTTACTACATTCACATAAGGTCCTTATATTCTTACTACATTTACACATTCCTTATAACATGCAGCCCCACGGACAAATAAAGAAACATAAACTAATTTCATTGCAGACATGCAACTATGTTGGCTGAAATCCACCAATTGAGTCTGACAACATCCAAGTGGCGAAGTCTGCAATCACGCAGCTCTCGTGCGTTCAGACTCGTGCCATGTTACATGTTCGCTTCCTGACGCCGTCTCTTCCCATGATGCCACATTTATGAGTATGCGGACATTTCGTGTATTAATAGATCAACAAACATCTTGACTGGGACTAACGGGAAGGTCAGTCGAGTGCGCGAAGGAGTTATTGCCCCCCTGCAAACATTTGTTGGAGTGTACGAGATGTTGGTTGGGGGAGGAAGAATGTGCACCCCGACCAAGACCGACTGTGCACCCCGACCAAGACCAACAGTGCACAACTTTCAGATTGACTTGGTTGTAATTGATTTTGATAGCACCGTCAAAATATTGATTGGCCGTTAAGCTAGAGTGCTAACTATAGTTAGAATGGACAATTTCCAGTTTCAGGAGAACATTGTATACATTGTGCACTTGACTTAGGCATGACATTCCAGTGTACATTGTGCACTTGACTTAGACATATGAGTACAGTGTACACTGTGCACTTGACTTAGACATGAGAGTACAGTGTACATTGTGCACTTGACTTAGACATGAGAGTACAGTGTACATTGTGTACTTGACTTAGACATGAGAGTACAGTGTACATTGTGCACTTTACTTAGACATGAGAGTACAGTGTACATTGTGCACTTTACTTAGACATGAGAGTACAGTGTACATTGTGCACTTTGACTTAGACATGAGAGTACAGTGTACATTGTGCACTTGACTTAGACATACGAGTACAGTGTACATTGTGCACTTTGACTTAGACATGAGAGTACAGTGTACATTGTGGACTTTACTTAGACATGAGAGTACAGTGTACATTGTGCACGTGTACCTAAGGTGTAATGAAACATTCGTGACGAAGCAGACAAAAACTTAATGATAGTAGGCTGCTAGTGTCAGTAGGCTGCTAGTGTCAGTAGGCTGCTAGTGTCAGTAGGCTGCTAGTGTCAGTAGACTGCTAGTGTCAGTAGACTGCTAGTGTCAGTAGGCTGCTAGTGTCAATAGACTGCTAGTGTCAGTAGGCTGCTAGTGTCAGTAGACTGCTAGTGTCAGTAGATTGCTAGTGTCAATAGACTGCTAGTGTCAGTAGATTGCTAGTGTCAGTAGGCTGCTAGTTTAGTGCTTGGCCTCGGCCCATCCCCTGGGGGGGGGGGGGGGTTGGTTGTGGGACCTACTAACTTAAGCCTGGGGGGGGGGGGGAGGTTGGTTGTGTGACCTACTAACTTAAGCCGTCGCCGTGTTCACCTTAATAATGTCGTGCCATGGCCAGGACTATTTTCTTCACGCTTGGCTGACTTCTATTAAGTTGTTAACGAATCTTACAACCCAATGGAAGTCATTCGTCCGTGGGATTGTATTGTCTTGTAGCTAGAGTACATTACGCTTCAATGACCTCACCAAAACGAAACAAAAGGCATCGATGATTCTGAACTACCCACAAGTTATAGGCAAGGCTCAGCTGAACTACCCACAAGTTATAGGCAAGGCTCAGGTGAACTACCCACAAGTTAGAGGCAAGGCTCAGCTGAACTATCCACAAGTTATAAACAAGGCTCAGCTGAACTACCCACAAGTTAGAGGCAAGGCTCAGCTGAACTATGGTGTTCAATATCCGTTCCGAGTCGACTTGATGGGTCAAGTTATAGGCAAGGCTCAGCTGAACTACCCACAAGTTATAGGCAAGGCTCAGCTGAACTACCCACAAGTTATAGGCAAGGCTCAGCTGAACTACCCACAAGTTATAGGCAAGGCTCAGCTGAACTACCCACAAGTTATAGGCAAGGCTCAGCTGAACTACCCACAAGTTATAGGCAAGGCTCAGCTGAACTACCCACAAGTTATAGGCAAGGCTCAGCTGAACTACCCACAAGTTATAGGCAAGGCTCAGCTGAACTACCCACAAGTTATAGGCAAGGCTCAGCTGAACTACCCACAAGTTATAGGCAAGGCTGAGCTACATGTAGGTCAACAAATCACTCTGAGACCACAATATGTCATAAGATTATAATAAGCAACTAAGTATGTCATGATAAAATAATGAACACAATATGTCATAAGATTCTAATGAACAACTTATTATGTAATAAGATTATATCGAACAACTAAAAATGTCATAAGATTATAATGGACAACTAAATAAGTCATAAAATTATAATGAACAATTAAATATGTCATAAGATTATTATGACGAGTAAATTAATATGTAATATGAATATAATGAACAACTAAATATGTCATAAGAGTATAATGAGTCGCGACCTGAGTTTGGTCGCACAATTATTGTATCTCAGGAACTATTCGAATTATTTCCCCTTTATGATCCTGCATCGGTCCAGACATCTCGTTTTGAGGCTCTACCGTGGGCTCTTACTCTGTTGTGTTAGAAATTACATTGAGAGCCACCTATGCCAAGAGCCTCTTTCACCGAGACTCTAGATGCACCTCATCTTCTGACAGCCCTACCCCATGAAAACACATTCACTGACAACCCAACGTAAAGACAACCAATATCTTCACATCTTCTGATTACCCTACCTAAGGACAACCAAGATCTTCACATCTTCTGACAACCCAACCTAAAGACAAACATCTTCACATCTTCTGATTACCCTACCTAAAGACAATCAATATCTTCACATCTTCTGATTACCCTACCTAAAGACAAACAATATCTTCACATCTTCTGATTACCCTACCGAAAGACAAACAACATCTTCACATCTTCTGATTACCCTACCTAAAGACAAACAATATCTTCACATCTTCTGATTACCCTACCTAAAGACAAACAACATCTTCACATCTTCTGATTACCCTACCTAAAGACAAACAATATCTTCACATCTTCTGATTACCCTACCTAAAGACAAACAACATCTTCACATCCTCTGATTACCCTACCTAAAGACAAACATCTTCACATCTTCTGATTACCCTACCTAAAGACAAACAATATCTTCACATCGTCTGATTACCCTAACTAAAGACAAACAACATCTTCACATCCTCCGATTACCCTACCTAAAGACAAACATCTTCACATCTTCTGATTACCCTACCTAAAGACAAACAATATCTTCACATCGTCTGATTACCCTACCTAAAGACAACCAATATCTTCACATCCTCTGATTACCCTACCTAAAGACAAACATCTTCACATCTTCTGATTACCCTACCTAAAGACAAACAATATCTTCACATCGTCTGATTACCCTACCTAAAGACAAACATCTTCACATCTTCTGATTACCCTACCTAAAGACAACCAATATCTTCACATCTTCTGATTACCCTACCTAAAGACAACCAATATCTTCACATCTTCTGATTACCCTACCCTTTGACTATATCAAAAGGCAATTAATGCTAAAGTATTTACAATTATTTCAATTTCATGCAAACCGTAGAATCGGGACAACAAACAACTGACAACACCAAAACACTGCCACCTCTTGAGCTGCAACTAATGAGATGGAGATGTTCGCGATAAGATGCTAACACTTTAATAAAGCCATCCGCACCGCTAATAAAAAGAATGTCTATAAAGAACATTGACATTAAGTGATAAAATCATGTTCCTAATATTGCCTTGGCATGTTCCCTGCATTGCAACATCTGTTAATAGACCCGACTTTTCTAGGTTAACATGTAGTTCGAAACCGTTAACCGGGTGCAGTCGTACTCAATATTTCAACCCCATTACGTACCCAGCACGAGATAAAGCGCTCCCAGGCCGCCTGCCATTGTCAGGGCCATCTCTGTCATCGTCATAAAGAGAAGTAGGTCACACGGACTCTTGTCAAAGGTCTTGTTACATATTATACAACCTGTCAACAGAATGCCATTAATTTCAATACCAACTGAATATGTCGATCACACTTTACAATGTAAAACTAAATATTTCAAACAATGGGGAAAATTTACAACTAAATATGTCACACATGGTACAATGTACAACTAAATATGTCAAACACAAGGTACAATGTACAACTAAATATGTCAAACAAAAGGTACAATGTACAACTAAATATGTCAAACACAAGGTACAATGTACAACGAAATGTCTTGAACACACTGTACAATTCGTAGAAATGCGTTACTTACATTGAAATTATCGTACATTACATACTTAAATTACATTGACTGTAAGTGTGTGGGAGTTATCTTTATATCTTTGAGTTTCAACACGCAAAAACATCAATTAACTAAAAAATACATCATTTAACCAAAAAATACATCATTTAACCAATATATACATCTTGTAACTAACAACAAAAAATTCATTCCCCAACAGAATCATTGTATGCCCTTATAAACAAGGCAGTGACATCGAACAGTGACATCGAACAGCGACATTGAACAGTAACATCAGACAGTGGCATCGAACAGTGACATCGAACTGTGACATTGAACAGCGACATCGAACAGCAACATCAGACAGTGACATTAGAGAATGACATCAAACAGTGACATCGGAAAGTAACATCAGTGACATCAGACAGTGACATCTGAATTTGACATCGGACAGTGACATCAGACAGTGACATCAGACAGTGACACCAGACAGCGACACCAGACAGTGACATCAGACAGTGACACCAGACAGTGACATCAGACAGTGACATCGGACAGTGACATCGAACAGTGACATCAGACAGTGATATCGGACAGTGGCCTCAGACAGTGACATCAGATAGTGACATGAGACAGTGACATGAGACAGTGACAACAGACAGTGACATCATACAGTGACATCAGATAGTGACATCGGACAGTGACATCAGGCAGTGAAATCAGACAGTGATATCGGACAGTGACATCAGACAGTGACATCAGACAGTGACATCAGTCAGTGACATCAGACAGTGACATCAGTCAGTGACATCAGACAGTGACATCAGTCAGTGACATCAGACAGTGACATCAGTCAGTGACACCAGACAGTGACATCAGTCAGTGACATCAGACAGTGACATCAGACAGTGACACAAGTCGGTTGTATCATGTCATGACGTCAGTTAGTGACATCAGTCAGTGATTTTCGTCAATGACTTCAGGCAGTGACAACGTTACTGGTTTAGAACTGGACAGGGGCGTGACTTCATTGTGTGTCAAACGTGCTATTGATCTGAGGACCGCCCAGTTCCTTGAGCATCCCCTCCTTCCCTTCCCCCCTCCCCCCCGTACGATTATGTGGTCTCTCTAACCATAGGACACGCCAATCATCTATCTGTGATGTCAGCTACAGGAGACATGATTGTGTTGCACCGTCAGCCGAATATTCGGCCTTTGTCAAATGACATATCAAAGTACAGGATATTGACATGAGACAACTCGCATGCCTAGCATTCTTTGTACCCAGCCTTGTATCTAGCCTTCTTTGTACCCAGCCTTGTATCTAGCCTTCTTTGTACCCAACTTTGTACCTAGCTTTCTTTGTACCCATCCTTCCTTGTACTCAGCAATGTATCAAACAAGCAATGAATTCATACCAAGCAATGCTTGTAGTCAGTCTGCTACTTTGTGCTACACTGACCCAGTGCTATACTGACCCAGTGCTACATGAACCCTGTGCTACAGTCCCAGTGCTACACGGACACATTGTTGTGTAAATACTAAACTAAGTTATGCAATGTCTATTAAATAGCAGATGCATATCCAGTTTTTTAGTTTGTTGTCTTTTACTTGAGATTTGTGCAATGTCACTGTACAAATGAATGTCTCGGATATTTGGATCTTCAAGTTAATTAAGATTAAGAGCGTGCAGATATTCAAATAATAAAGCATTGATTGTGCTGTGCCAGTGAGTCTAATAAGGCATACTACACAATAAAGCAATGATTGTGCTGTGCCAGTGAGTTTAATAAGGCATACTACATAATAAAGCAATGATTGTGCTGTGCCAGTGAGTCTAATAAGGCATACTACATAATAAAGCAATGATTGTGCTGTGCCAGTGAGTCTAATAAGGCATACTACATAATAAAGCACTGATTGTCCTGTGTCAGTGAGCATAATTTCACATACTACATAATAAAGCACTGATTGTCCCGTGTCAGTGAGCATAACTACACATACTACATAATAAAGCACTGATTGTCCTGTGTCAGTGAGCATAATTACACATACTACATAATAAAGCACTGATTGTCCTGTGTCAGTGAGTCTGGTAACTTATTTGAAACCATTGACAAACAAGATTAAATCTTACTATTACCAGTATTCCCTTTCAACACTCAATAATCTAATGTTTATAGTTTATAGTTCCAACATTTTGCACACAATTATTTTTGCAACGGAACTGCAGATCGGCCAGTACAACACAACACAACACCTCATGGGTCAAGAGTTGTTTTTAAATGTACTTCAAAAGAGTTTTAATTAGTTCAAAAAATGTTTTGGGAGCGACACAATTGGACCCATTTCAGAGCTTCCTTTGCCCCCCATGTGTTGATTGGCGAGAGCTGTTTTGGTCCATCCCTCCCCCTGTCCAGATCTCTTGTACTGAGTCCACTTCTTGCCATTTCCTTATTCAAAATGAATGAAATAGTGAAACGAGGTATGTGGAAGCTTGAAAAAAGGTAACAGGACAAAAAACAAGGACGTTTCGGCATAAAGCCTTCATCAGCCAACAATTTCCTTATTCACTTGCCTTCTAAAAAAGGCTGCGACTATTCGTACCCGGGTACCAGAAGTGAGAGGTTGGGATTAAAAAGCTATTTAAAATATTATTGTTGGGTTTGTAAGAACAAAAGGAGGTATCAAATGAAAGATAAATTAAAGCTTGAGTCTAATGGTACCCGGGTGCGAATGGTGGTGCTGCGTGTCTGGGTCCATTTTGACTCAGTTTTATTCGGCTGTTATTAAATTAAACTACAAAAGTGAAGATAAATTTAAAAAATATTTCTATTATTTCTAGGTCTCAAAATATTTAAAATGGGCACATTGCAAGAAACAGTTTCCGGCGGTGGCCCCCTGGTACCTTCTTTAGCTGGAGGGTATTCCCCCCCCCCCCCCAATGACCTCTCTGTCCTATTATCACAGTCCCTAAACATCAATGACATCTCTGTCCCAATATTACTGTCCCTATACATCAATGTCCTCTCTGTCCTATTATTACTGTCCTTTACACCAATGACATCTCTGTCCTATTATCACTGTCCCTATACATCAATGACCTCTCTGTCCTGTTATTCCTGTCCCTATACATCAATGACCTCTCTGTCCTATTATTACTGTCCCTATACATTAATGACCTCTCTGTCCTATTTTCACTGTTCCTATACATCAATGACCTTTCTGTCCTTTTATCACTGTCCATATACATCAATGACCTTTCTGTCCTATTATCACTGTTCCTATACATCAATGACCTCTCTTTCCTATTATTCCTGTCCCTATACATAATGACCTCTATGTCCTATTTTAACTATCCCCAAACATCAATGTCCTCTCTGTCCTATTATCACTGTCCCTATTCATCAATGACCTCTCTATCCTATTATTACTGTCCCTATGCATCAATGACCTCTCTGTCCTATTATTACTGTCCCCATACATCAATGACATCTATGTCCCATTAGTACTATCCCTATACATCAATGACCTCTCTGTCCTATTATGACTATCCCTATATATCAATGACCTCTGTCTTATAATTACTGTCCCTAAACATCAATGACCTCTCTATCCTACTTTTACTGTCCCCATACATCATTGATCTCTCTGTCCTAATATTACTGTCCCCATACATCAATGACCTCTCTGTCCTATAATTACTGTCCCTATCCATCAATGACCTTTCTGTCCTATTATCACTGTTCCTATACATCAATGACCTCTCTTTCCTATTATTCCTGTCCCTATACATAATGACTTCTATGTCCTATTATTACTGTCACTATACATCAATGTCCTCTCTGTCCTATTTTAAATATCCCCAAACATCAATGTCCTCTTTGTCCTATTATCACTGTCCCTATTCATCAATGACCTCTCTATCCTATTATTACTGTCCCTATGCATCAATGACCTCTCTGTCCTATTATTACTGTCCCCATACATCAATGACATCTCTGTCCCATTAGTACTATCCCTATATATCAATGACCTCTCTGTCTTATAATTACTGTCCCTAAAGATCAATGACCTCTCTGTCCTATTATTACTGTGCCTATCCATCAATGAACTCTCTGTCCTATTATTACTGACCCTATACATTAATGAACTCTCTGTCCTATAATTACTGTTCCAATACATCAATGACCTCTCTGTCCTATTATTACTGTCCCTATACATCAATGAACTCTCTGTCCTATAATTACTGTCCCTATACATCAATGGCCTCCCTTTCTTATTTCTATCCCTATACATCAATGACCTCTGTCTTATTACTGTCCCTAAACATCAATGGCCTTGATTTCTTATTACTGTCCTTATACATCAATGACCTATCTGTCTTATTACTCTCCCTATACATGAATGACCTCTGTCTTATTACTGTCCCTATACATCAATGACCTCTCTGTCCTATTATTACTGTCCCTATACACACATGGCATGGCACACAGTTCCACATAATTTAAGACTGTAAGTGCAGATAGTTAAATACATTTATTGCAGATCATCACATTTAGTGCACATATTTGAACACATTTTGTGCACATTGTAAATTTGTTACAATTGTTAAGCACTTGAATATTGGATAGATTTGATTAATAATTATTTGTACCGGGTACCGACGTGGTGATGACATTTTGAGCTATCGGTACAATTTCGTGTTGGTATTATATTGATATTTGCTTCAATAGGCACGCCAATACTAGGATTTTTAAAATGTTATTTCTTATTGATTGATAGTTATTGGAGAGATGGTTTTACTTAATTACAACTGACTATAGTGCCAACACCTTCAGGATCTTAAATAAATGTTTGTATGAATTGTAACTTGTAGTAAATGCTCAATTTTGTGAAAGATGTTTCTATAATGAATGATAGTTATATTTGTTTCTTAAAATGTCATAATTTGTAGCTTGAATCTCACTTGTCATGTACCGGTATTTGATTTTACAGGCATAAGACTTTGTAGGTCCACACTTGTAAATATGGTGTCTATTATTAGTAAAGGATGCCTACAGTGTTGGTCACCAAATATACACAGTGTTATGTGGTGGACTTGTACAACTAAAAGTATGTTCACACTGCAGATTTTCTTGGATTCTCAACTTTCTGTGACTGCAAGCTGCCCACTATACGACCTACTCTCCCTAAGAGCTACTCACTATAGGACCTACTCTCCCTAAGAGCTGCACACTATACGACCTACTCTCCCTAAGAGCTGCACACTATACGACCTACTCTCCCTAAGAGCTGCACACTATAGGACCTACTCTCCCTAAGAGCTGCCCACTATACGACCTACTCTCCCTAAGAGCTACTCACTATAGGACCTACTCTCCCTAAGAGCTACTCACTTTTCACTGATTTTTATAGCGTTGCAGCAATGTCTGCTGCATTCTACAGAAATAAACCATCATGTTTTGTTCAATGCTCAACAAATCTGCTTGTGTCAAAGGCAAGAAACCTAGTAAAAAATAGGCAGTGCAAACATACCTTAAAACTTTGTACATTTGCTCTTGTAAATATGTTGTCTAGTATGAGTATGTTATAAATATTGTTGGTCATCAAATGATAAGACTGGAATTGTGCACAAGAAGAGTTTCATTAATAGGCAACCAGCAGTGAAGTTATTAAGGAGGAGGGGAAGAGTGGGGGGTGGGGGGAGAATTAGGATGTCAAAACCTCCTGTGATAAATTAACCAATGTCTTTTGTAAAAAACACCATCCATAGGGAGTATTCATTGTAAATTATTTTTGTCAAGATCTGGAACAAATGCAAATGTTCAACTGATAATGGATTAATTATAAGTTACAGAAGAAGTAGGAAACCATACTATGACTGACTGGAGTTTTTAATTTTTATAACAAAATTACTGTATTTATCGGCGGCGTATAACACTTTTTCTCCATGAAAGGAGAAAAAAAAAAAAAAGTGTGTGCTATATGCCAATAAATATGGTATTTCAATTGAAGTACATCAGAAGGCCTGGATTTCACATTTTGCCTGTAACATGTAATTGGAGGTCTTGGTTGAATAAGATGCCTACATTTGCAAGCTTGGATTTAACCTAATCTTTAAGTTACAAACAAGTCACTATCAATTTAACTTGTGTTTCTTTTGTAAAATTAACTCACTTTATATTACCAGAAGTATTCATCTCACAGAGATAGATTTTATTTTTTCCCCCACATTGAGCATCCATTTTTTTAATCTCCTTGGACAGAGGGGTGAGGGAAAGGGGAGTGCAGAGGGGTGAGGGAAAGGGGAGTGCAGAGGGGTGAGGGAAAGGGGAGAGCAGAGGGGTGAGGGAAAGGGGAGTGCAGAGGGGTGAGGGAAAGGGGAGTGCAGAGGGGTGAGGGAAAGGTGAGAGCAGAGGGGTGAGGGAAAGGGGAGTGCAGAGGGGTGAGGGAATGGGGAGTGCAGAGGGGTGAGGGAAGGGGGAGTGCAGAGGGAGGGGTGAGGGAAAGGGGAGTGCAGAGGGGTGAGGGAAAGGTGAATGCAGAGGGGTGAGGGAAATGTGAGAGCAGAGGGGTGAGGGAAAGGGGAGTGCAGAGGGGTGAGGGAATGGGCAGTGCAGAGGGGTGAGGGAAAGGGGAGTGCAGAGGGGTAGGGCAAAAGGGTGGGATGAGGGGAGGCAAAAGGGTGGGATGAGGGGAGGGAAAAGGGCAGGGCTGACTTGCTGTAAAGGGTTAGTAGCTGTAAATGGTGGCTTGTATAATGTGACTTCTTGTAAAGTGTGAGATGCTGTAAAGGGGTGACTTGTTGTAAAGAGCTTTCATATTTTCAAGTAATAATAATAAATAAATTAAATATTTTTGTTCTTTTTAATTTTATTCATAAGTATATTGGAACATAATTTTTTTTTATCTTCCAATAATTTTATTCATCTTTTGCTTTTCCCTCATGTTGTTGAGTGACATCTGAAGATTAAAGAAATGTGAAGTCTTCCTTCAAATTCTTTGTCTTGAATTGTTCAGTGCCATCTGAAGAATAAAGAATTGTGAAGTCTTCCTTCAAATTCTTTGTCTTGAATTGTTCAGTGACATCTTATTAGCCTTCAATTTTGAGCCTCATCTGAAAATGTAAAAATGTGAGATAGAGATAGTGTATTAACTAGTGGCAAAAGCCTTCAGGTCTTAAATTTATATCTTCTCATTTTCTGATAGGCTATCAATTTTTATAAAACAGAAAAAGACACTAACCAAGATGTAGTAATGTCATTTAACATTTATTTACAAAGGCTATATGATACTTATATGCAATTTATATTTTAAAAAAAATGATTTATTCGATATAGCTTACTTAATATTTATATAGTCTTTTCTTTTACTTAAAAAAAAAACACATTATATATAATTTTTTAAATTTCTAAATTGACCTACAGAAAACTCCCGCCTTCTCAAAATGTTTCACGATATAATTAAGGTTGTAGATCAACACGGTTAGGATTATATTATTAAGCTGCTATTACTGTTTAGATGTGATAGCAAGAAGAAATTTATGTATAATCTCTCCTTAGCTATGCACTCATTCTAACATTCTTTCCAAATGGATTAATCATTAATGGCTAATTAAAATTAGAAGAGAATATGTACTAAAAAAAATAACAAAATTTAACAATCATGATTTTATACATTTTATAGGAAGGAGCTAAGCTGGTCATGTAACGCTAAAAAAACTAAAAAATCAATTTAAATCAATTATCTCAGTATTACTAATATTAATTCATAATCACATTTATCGGTAAATCGCAAACATCTGTTGTTTTTTTGTTGCGTTGTTAATTTAGTTGAATTAAATTTATGTTATCAAAGTGTCTTCAGTAATGTCAAATTAAATTCTTTGATGGCACTCAAAAGTAAGAAAAAATGTTAATACACCTCATTAAATTTTAAATGTGTATTTTTAAAATCCTTTCTATTAACTTCCAAGACTTATTACCCATGACTACACAGTCTATCCAATCTCCCCAGCCCCTGACAAGCAAGTTTTCCTGCTTCTCATGGGCAAGTAAAAGGAAATAATGATTTCACAACGAAAACAAATTCCTTTTAAATGCGATAAATGAGATTCTTTAAAAACAAATATGGCAAGTGCATTTGGTGCATAATAAAATATGCAGCTGCAAACTTGGGGAGGGGTGGGGGGACTAATTGGGATTCTTATAAAGTGCAATACTTAAAAGCATGTTTTGTCAAATTTGTAGCCACACCCCCACGCTGGATATTAAATTTTATAAAGGATTTGAACAAAAAAAAATAAGTTTTTAGGGTTTGTTTAATGCACATTTCACCATCAGGCTGTGGTGACCATGGTGACAGTCAAGGAATTTTTGAAAATGCAGCTTTAGTCCATTATAATTAAAAGGTTATCATCTAAATAACCTTATTTTTGTACCATGACAATGAAATCGAATTCATTTTTATATTTAACAATATTTCAAGTAACAATAACTATTGCTTGTCTTATTTTTGCTCATAATAAATATACATTTTAAATGGAGTTATCTCCCTTTGCTCAGGTGGGAAAAAAAATGTTCCTTGAAGTATTTTAGTCAGTAGTGGGTCATGCTAAAGGTATTTAAAAACTATTTAGCAGCATAAATGTAAATACTTTGAGAAGATTGCTATACCCAAACAGATCACACTCATTTGCTTCATAGTTATAGTTATAGTTGACAAACCTTATCTTGTCCAAAGTTGACATTGAATGAAGTGACGTCCAAGAGATGGAAGGTCATTAGTACAAGTTCTGTCCAGGTGTGATATCTCCTGACCATTCATGATTTGATTACCTCAAACCTGTTTAAGAATGATTACAGCTCATGAAGAATGAATGGAGAATGAATGCTTCATTCATTTTACCTATAAACATTTGCTTCCCATATATTACACGAGCACGTCAGTTCTCAACCTTATTCAAATGAAGCTCTACTGTCAACTAGCAGTCCTGTCAACTAGCAGTCCTGTCAACTAGCAGTCCTGTCAGTTTTGATCTAATGATATAGTCAGATTTCCACCAAATGTCAACCCCCACCACTAGCAGTTCTTCACAACCTTTTTTGCCACACTCCCCAACTGAACACCCAAAAAGGTTTCATATCACCAAATCCCTTATTCGATTATTATTGCTATACAGAAATAGAAAAAGCGTAAAATAAAATGCCTAATGTGAGACATGCTAAAGTCTCAATAAAGTAGCTACCATATATTAATGAAGCAATTATCTGTGTTATACATACTACAGTATGTTTTAGAGTTTAAGGTCTTACTTTGACAATAATTACCAGTATTTTAAAGATTTTTTTATTTTAAATAATATAATTATACCTTATTGCTTCTACTGGCAAATCATTTATGAGGTCGGCTTATGAGCGCGGGTTACAAACTTTTCAGGGTTTTCCAGGCAAAAACTTTTAGGATCAGCTGATGATCCACTGAGAATAAATGTCCAAGACCCACAAAAATGGTTAATTACCTCAAGATTAGACTCAGTGTAATAAATTAAGCATTAAGTTAAAATGTTAAAAAAACCAACAAAAACAGTCAATGGGATAGAAAGGTGGTAAGCAAAAGTCAATGGGATAGAAAGGTGGTAAGCAAAAGTCAATGGGATAGAAAGGTGGTAAGCAAAAGTCAATGGGATAGAAAGGTGGTAGGCAAGAGTCAATGGGATAGAAAGGTGGTAAGCAAAAGTCAATGGGATAGAAAGGTGGTAAGCAAAAGTCAATGCGATAGAAAGTTGGTAAACAAAAGTCAATGGGATAGAAAGGTGGTAAGCAAAAGTCAATGGGATAGAAAGTTGGTAAACAAAAGTCAATAGGATAGAAAGGTGGTAAGCAAAAGTCAATGGGATAGAAAGGTGGTAAACAAAAGTCAATGGGATAGAAAGGTGGTAAGCAAAAGTCAATGGGATAGAAAGGTGGTAAACAAAAGTCAATGGGATAGAAAGTTGATAAACAAAAGTCAATAGGATAGAAAGGTGGTAAGCAAAAGTCAATGGGATAGAAAGGTGGTAAACAAAAGTCAATGGGATAGAAAGGTGGTAAGCAAAAGTCAATGGGATAGAAAGGTGGTAAGCAAAAGTCAATGGGATAGAAAGGTGGTAAGCAAAAGTCAATAGGATAGAAAGGTGGTAAGCAAAAGTCAATGGGATAGAAAGGTGGTAAACAAAAGTCAATGGGATAGAAAGGTGGTAAGCAAAAGTCAATGGGATAGAAAGGTGGTAAGCAAAAGTCAATGGGATAGAAAGGTGGTAAGCAAAAGTCAATAGGATAGAAAGGTGGTAAGCAAAAGTCAATGGGATAGAAAGGTGGTAAACAAAAGTCAATGGGATAGAAAGGTGGTAAGCAAAAGTCAATGGGATAGAAAGGTGGTAAGCAAAAGTCAATGGGATAGAAAGGTGGTAAGCAAAAGTCAATGGGATAGAAAGGTGGTAAGCAAAAGTCAAATGTTGACCGGTCATTATCCTGGCACGTCATTATTCCTCCTGCACGATCATCATAAGAGCAGCTGGCAAGTATTACTGGGGCCTTCAAGTAATCTCTGTGAAAAAACCAACATCAACCTGGAAGTCAAATAACACTTGTATTAGTAGAAAGAAAGAAACTATTTCTTCCTGAGCTCACTTTGGTTAGGATCAATAATGATCTATAATGAGGTGTCCTTCACCTTCTTTTATGTTCTAGATTTATGGCTATTCCTTTTCAAGTTTTATTCTTACATTTACTTACTTCTGCCCTGTCTATGTAAATCACGTGTGTCCGTTTATAGTCAGTATTGATTGATTTAGTACCTACTGGTCTTGGTAGGGAGCCATGAGACTTGTGCCCGTTTATATCATGGTCAGTAGTGATTGATTCAGTACCTACTGGTCTTGGGGGCCATGAGACTTGAGCCCGTTTATTTTATAGTCAGTAGTTATTGATTCAGTACCTACTGGTCTTGGGGGCCATGAGACTTGTGCCCGTTTATTTTATAGTCAGTAGTGATTGATTCAGTACCCACTGGTCTTGGGGGCCATGAGTTTCGTCTTTTACTTTACCTGATATGAGCTTAATCACATTTGGTTCTCACCACTCTGTTGATTAGGAAGTCTTTCAACCACAAATACTTATTCCCTGACACTCCTATTTCTTGTAATTTTTTTTGAGTAGGCCATTTCATAAGGTCTAGAAAGAAGACATTGATGCTTTCTTGTCTCTGAAATCCTTCAGTTACAGACCGGGTGTATTACATGGTCCATTTTTACTCAGGCCTGTTTTTTTTTGTGAAACCCCTATGCGCATGTGTCGCTCCACTCCTCTTTTTTCCCCTGCACAGTTTCGTCATCTCTGTAGTGAGTTGGCTATGTTGTTTTCTATTTTCCGCTGAACAGGGGACACTTTCCCCTCACCCTTTTCGGCTCATCTACTAATTCTTCAAGCTCTGCAGACCATTTTGGGTGCGTTTTACCTCTGCCTACTTGCGCGTGGGATGGTGGGATTGATTGATTGGATATTTACAAGACGCTGGTACACGTGCTACTTTAGCATGCTCACTGCGCTTAAATCTATTTTTTTTAAAAAGTCTTTAAATGTTTCTTAAATGATTTTTTAATCATTTTCTAATCGCTCTAAATATTGAGGCAAACTGTTCCAGAAGTTAGGCACTATCTCTTCAAAAGATCGCACCCCGTAAGACTTCCTTTCTGTGTTTATCCACACTAGGAATTTTCAGTCAAGACTTTTGAAGCTAGGATAAATGTGTTTTCCAGGTTTTTTGTTGTTGTTTTGTTTATGCAGGCCTGGTATTGGCAGGTATCCATTAGATTCGGATAAGATTAAACTTTGAATTTTCCCCAGTTTGCCTTCCGATATCTCTTGCTTTTGAGTGCATCCATCGATTGCATTGTGTTTTGTGTGGTTAAGCTGATCAGTATAGGCTTGTGTTCGCTTCCAATGCACTCTAGCACCTCGATGCTGGTTTGGTTCTCAAGATCACTGGACATGTGTGTCAAACCTGGACAAGATTCCACCCCATTACCCAAGTGCATAAGCGTTGGCGGTGTCTTCTTATCTGCTGCCTGAGCGTTTTCGTGGAGTACACAGTCCGTCTACTGCAAGGCCGGAAGTGTTTGACAGTTGATAGCCCCAGTCCAGGGACTGGGCATTTAGGTCGCCAGCCTTAAGCGTTCGTTCGAATATCGCCTCAGTGAAAGAGTATGTTTCTTTGGTTGGGGAATATAACTTTACTACCATATAAGTTTTGTGCCCTTTCCAGATTTTTTTACGATTGAATATGTGTTTTGTTTTTTTAAGTGTGCTTGAATCACTTCCAACGTGTTTGTCCTTGAGTAGCGTTGCTAATCCATGTCATTTGTGCAATGACACCTATAAGTGGTGTACCCATATCACTTCCAGTGTGTTTGTCCTTGAGAAGTCTGGCCAATCAGTGGCATTTTGGATTCTTAATCCTTCCTTTGCATATCCACCCTTCGGCTAGGCTTTTGATCGGGGTCACGTAGGCGCCTGAACCTCTCGAGTTAGGTTAGGACGGCTCGCTCACGCCAAATATCGAGCGGGTCCAGGATTGATAAGATCTCATAGGCAGCGATGGGAGAGCTCCGAAACGAGCCACAGATTAGCCGCGTTGCCTGATTTTGCACCAGGTGAAGTTTCTCAAATGCGGTTCTGCTATCATGGACCTGGATAGGCAGGCATGCTAAAGTCCATGACAGATCTAACAGCGCATATATAAAGAGCATGGAGCTCGCTTGCAGATGCACCCCAGTGGGTACTGGCAAGTTTTTTTAACAATGCGTAACTTTCTAGAGGCTGTCTGGGCAAAGAGATCGACATGCGTATGCCCCGAGATTCTTTTCGTTGTTACATTTATGCAGGGCACAGCGCCGATAACTTAGGCGTAGCGGCACCTCTGATAGTTCTACCAAGGCTAAAAAGGGTATTTACAGTCTTTGCAGTGTTCACAGTCAGTTTTCATTTGCTCGCATAACTACTGTTCGCATCGAGGTCTGCGTGTAATGCCTCCCGCATGTCCCAGGCATCCTTTCATGTTCTCCAGAACTTGATCCCGGGGAGATCATTGATGTAAACCACAGACCTGTTTACTCTTATGATGTTTGCATACAAGGTACGATTTTGAGGTGTATACATTTTGTATACCGTTTGTTTATTTTTTTACCATTATTATTAAGATAATATATATTGAACGATTTTGTGATATTTACAATTTTAAGAGCTTGATGGTTAACAGGTCTGAAACCAGGAATAGTACGCAGCTGAGAGCTGAACCTTGTGGTAGGCCCTGTTCCACTGGATGGTATCTGGACAGAGCAGTACCAAACCTTGTGGTAGGCCCTGTTCCACTGGATGGTATCTGGACAGAGCAGTACCAAACCTTGTGGTAGGCCCTGTTTCACTGGATGGTATCTGGACAGAGCAGTACCAAACTTTGTGGTAGGCCCTGTGCCACTGGATGGTATCTGGACAGAGCAGTACCAAACCTTGTGGTAGGCCCTGTTTCACTGGATGGTATCTGGACAGAGCAGTACCAAACTTAGTTCTAACGACCCGGTTCGTAAGGAAGTCCTTGAGCCACCAATACATATTCCCTGACACACCCTTTTGCTTAGGGCCGATCCTTGAGGGAGTCCCTCTTCTAATTTTTCTTTGCTAGATAATTGGTTTCCAAATCTAGTTTTGATTGACCTATCCTTCAGGAAGTCACAAATCCATCAATAGAGCTTGCCATTTATGTCCAGCTTAAGCATTTTTAGCTTCAGACCTTTGACCCAAACTTTGTCGTATGCTTGGGATAGATCTAGAAAAACTCCGATCGAGTTTTCTTTGTTTTGGACACCGTTAATTATCCTTTGTGTGAGACGAATAATTTGGTCAGAGGCTTGTCTGTTTTTCCTAAAACCACATTGGTTATGGTTTATGAGGTTCCCCCTCTCCATATACCAATATAGCCTTCTGTTAATTATTCGCTCGGCAATTTTACCAGCACAGGACGTTAGTGATACTGGTCTGTAGCTCCCGGGGCTTTCGGGAGGTTTACCCTTTTTCAGGATTGCCGTAACCTTGGCTTCCCGCCACTGGTTTGGAATTGTGCCCGCCTCCCACGAGAGGCTGATCAAATTGAATAGCGCCGTTTTTGCTTTTGGGCCTAGTTTGTTGAGCATGCTATTTGTTATGCCATCTGGTCCACTGGCAGTGTTGTCTTTGCATTTTGAATAGGCTATTTCAAACTCACTTCGTGTGATTTTGGATGACATGATTGAATTTATATCTGATTTCAGACAACTTTCTAGTTCCAAGAGTTCTCTAACTAGGAACTTCCCGTCTTGGGTCCACTTTTTCTGTTTGTTAGACTCAGGAAAGTGTTTATTTAGGACTTGTGCCCTGTCTTTATCGGAGGTGGCTAGTCTCCCGTTACTTGCCCTTATAGGGCTGGGGTTGAGTGGGGTAACTGTCCCCGTGAGGCTCTTAAGCATATTCCATGCTTTTTTGGCATCTTTTTTGAGATCAAGCTTTTGACATTTATTAGTCCAGGCTTCTCTCTTGAGCTTTGTGAGAAGGTTTTTTATTTCTCTGGACAATGAATTGTAGTTGTTACGTGCCATTTCTGACTTATGTGCTCGTCTTCTAGCTTTGTGCCTCCTTTTTACAAGCTTACACAATTCGGGGTTTGTGGATCGACCCCTATTTTGACCTCTATTCCCCACAGGGATAGATCTTTTGGCTGCGGTGAGGACACCTGCACACCATTTCTCGTACGCTCCACTGAGGGAGCCTTTCTTCACATTAGTGAGGAAACTTTTAGTGTTTGTCATGCTGGCGAATTTCGCCCAGTTTGCGCTTTGATACTTCCACGTGTTTGGACGGGGACTATTCATTGTAACTATATCTCTGCCTATTTTGATAAGTATTGGAAGATGGTCGCTTCCTATATCCTTGAGGACACTTATCGTGGACTTGTTTTTCAAGTCGCTAGAAATTATGGTGAGGTCTGGTCTGGACTCTACCATTACTTGTATGTATGCAGGTGGGTGGAGACTCGTTATTCTGCATGATGCACAGGTTAGTGGAATTGCAGAGATCTAGCAATTTTTTTGCCAGAGATTGTTAACTCTCTTATACCCCCATGGGGTGGCTTGACCATTGAAAGCTGCCTCCTTTTCTTGATCTACATTAATGACCTACCAGAAATAGTGAGATCAGAAATTGCACTGTTCGCCGACGACATTGCTCTATGGCGAACAGGTAGAGATGTAGAAGATTTGGCAACCCACCTGCAAAGGGATATGAACCAAATAGAGTCTTACCTAAAAAAGTGGAATATTGAATTAAACGTCTCAAAATCCACTTATACCCTGTTTACTTTGAGCAGAGACGCCACCAAAGTTCCTTTCCAACTGAAATTTGGCAGCAAAACTCTAACAAAATCCAATAATGCGAGCTACCTAGGGTGTACACTTGACCCTAAATTTCACCTTCACAGTAACATAGATAATATGGTGGAGATGGCCAACGAAAAGCTACGCTTGGTGAGGATGCTGGCTGGGACCAAATGGGGCGCCTAAGCCAACACACTGAGAGGGCTATTTATTGGTGCTGTCCGTTCACTGCTGGATTACAGCATGCTCTTCATAAGCATTGCGAGCGACAAGGCCCTCCAAAAGCTGAACCTTATCCAAAATCATGGCACAAGGTTGATATGTGGAACTTTCAAAAGTTCCCCTATCTCAGCAGGTGAAATACTGTCCAACCTTGAACCTTTACACCTTAGAAGTGCCAGAGCGATGCTCACGGCACAAGAGCGATACCTAAGGCTGGCCACCTCCGATCCCTTGCATGAACTCATGCTTGATCCACCTAGCAGAAGGCTGGCCAAAAAGTCCTTCATCAGCCTATGCACTGACCTTAAAAAGAATATCCCAACCCCAGAAAAGAGAGGGAAGATAAAGTCAGCGACAAAACTAAGACCTGACACTAAGTCAAACCTCCCAACCACAGATAAGGAGCATCAATGCATCCAAGTCTACATAGATGGAGCGAAGCGTAATGAAAAGGCTGGGTTCGGAGTGCACATTAGGCTACCTGATGGCACATCTATAAACAAACCAGGGGCGTGTAGACGTCTCTACACTTCCCAAGAGGCTGAATTCAAGGCACTCAAAGTGGGGTTAGAAACCCTCGACAGTTTAATTTCCACAAAGCCCAATAATTACCCAATCCAAATCCACACGGATTGCCAGGGCCTAATAAAAGACTTAGTGGAGCAAAGTACCAAAGTCAAAATAGCCCAAGTTTATAACGTATTCGAGAAACTGGGAAAAAAGTCTAAGAACAGTGGCATAATAGTCACATGGCTGCAAAGTCACAATAAAAATGAGGCACATGAGATAGCAGACCAACTAGCTAAAAAGGGTCTTGAAGACCCAAGTCCGAATAAGAAAGTGTCGTGGAGCGGACTCAAAGTCCTCCTAAGAGAACAATTTAAAAATCTCTGGCTTAAAGAATGGGAAGGAAATACAAATGGCAGGATGGTATGGGCACACCTTAAGAGTCCAAGCCCACAAGACCCATGGTGGAATCTAAATAGGTGCGAACAAACCATTTTAGCACAAGCCAGGACAGGACATTGTCCAACTAAAGAGCATTTGCACTTACTAAAAAGAAGTGACAGCAATCTTTGCCGATATTGCAAAACGGAGTCCGAAAGCCTAGATCACATAAGCTCATGTGACTACCTTAAAGAGAAGAGGAAACAAATACTAGGCAATGAAGCCTGTAAACCAATCCTCTATGGGTCTTTAGCTGACCTAAAAAAGGGGGCACATTACCTGAGAGAAGTCTTAAAAGATGAATACAGGTAAAAAATAAAAAAAATAATAAAAATTTCTTTTTTTAGCTGGAATTAGCTGGCAATTTCAAAGCAAAAGCAAGAACCAGATAGGATAGTTGGGAGCTGGAACAACTGTGTGCAGTTGAAGTGACAACCTTGTTAGTGCCCTCACCTAGGCGGTGCAAGCCGAGGCAAAAGTTCAAAAAGCGACTACCACGTGCGTGGGGTAGCATCGCATCTAGGTAAATTACACAGCCCCAGGAGTAGCCGAGGGGCAAGGGCTCAATCAAAGCTGAAAGGAGCAGGGGCCTTGGCCTCCTAACCAATCAGCGATGAGTGTCCTCCCTGCAACCAAGCAAACATAAGGCAGAAGTAGAAATGCCGATGCCATTGGTGACATTCGGACGAGCTAAAAAATCGTTCAATGGTGGATCCCTTGCGAAAGAGTAGGCAACTCCTGACAGTATGACTCTTGGAATCAGGTTGAGGACCGGCCATATGAGCAGAAATGCTCGGAGCTGCTGTGTCGGTCAAGTCCAGGTGCCAGCAGCCGCGGTAATTCCAGCTCCAATAGCGTATATTAAAGTTGTTGCAGTTAAAAAGCTCGTAGTTGGATCTCGGGTGCAGGCGGGCGGTCCGGCTCGCGCCGGTTCACTGCCCGTATTAAAACCTGCCCTACTTGTCTGTCGGCTCTCTCCCGCGGGTGCTCTTCGCTGAGCGTCCCGGGTGGCCGACGCGTTTACTTTGAAAACAAGGCAGGTATTTGAGCTAGCAGCACTTTGAAAAGGACGTGAGGAAGGAATGAAGTAGCTGTGGTCTGGTTAGCTGACCGTTGAAGGCGGTGTCGGCCAATCGGGCTTGGGGTGGACCCTCGAACCATGTGGGTTCTGAGAAGGTTCGCATCAGATGAGTCGACCGGGCCCCACCGGAACTCCACGCTTGGCAGGTTGCGGATAGCCACAGGTCCCGCTTGGGGTCGTTACCGCCAAGTAGGGATATGCGTTCAATAGAGGCCAATAAATAAGCGCAAGCGGACAGTGGGGAGGGACAAGCTCACGAATTAGCTGGGTGGTGTATTCCACACGACGCCAAGTGTGAAATAGACCACAAAACAGTAAGGCAGAAGAAAGAGTAGTTACAGTGAACTGTCGTGTGGTTTCTTTTTCTCGTTTCAGAGTGACTAAGATGGATGCAATGCCTCAAGCACCTATAGATGGCCCCGTAGGCCCTCGATGTGGACGGAAAAGAATGCGGGCCTCCAAAGAACGAGTTAAGAACGCGAAGAGGAGGAAATCTTCGGAGGAGGGCGTTCTGGGAACATTTATGGTAGTTTGAACAGGGACCCTACGCCAAATCCCACGGCTCAAAAACCCTGTGCCTCAGACGTGAACCTCTCGCGTAAGGCAAAGCTCGTGGTCAAACCGGGAGAGAGCTAACATGTCTCCAGTTAAACGCGAATGGCTTGGGGCCAAAGGAATTGGAGATCCAAGACCTCCTTGAAAGGCATGAAATAGATGTAGCTCTATTTCAGGAAGCAAGATTGGGGTCCCAAGCGTTTGCAATTAGTGGCTATACTACATACAAGTGTAAGTTCATAGAGTGCAGGGGTGTAGTGACACTCGTACGATCAAGTCTAAAGTGCGAATTAAAGGATCCTGTGCTAAGTAGACCCAATTCAGATACAGTGACCACGAAAATTTGGAAGGGGGCTCAATGTTTCACGATTGTAAACATGTATTCGCCGCCCAAAGCAACTATTGACCTAAATCTAGGCCAGACAAATTTTCATAGCACAATAATAGCCGGTGATATGAACGCCCAATCACCGTGCTGGGGTTACAAGTTGACAAACCCTACTGGCAGAAGGATTAATGAGTTCTGTAACAGCACCAACATGGTTAGGCTGCAGAACAAATCCTCACCATGTACATTTCTCCATTCTGGTAACGGCCAAGAATCGAGACCAGATATTACGTTGGTTTCAAGCAACCTGGCTGACAGATGTGACTGGACTGTAATGGATGACATTGGAAGCGACCACAAACTCATACTTATGAAATTTGAGTTTGGAGGGGTCAGTCATCCGCAGGCGAAAAAACATGCATGGAATTATAAAGCCGCCGATAGGCATGGTTTTGCCACCAGGATAGATGAATGGTTAGGAAGCAGAAAAGAGAAGTTAGTGGATGTAAACACTGCCTATGAGAATTGGAAGAATGTAGTAATCCAAAGTGCACTTAAAACGATACCAAAGAAGGGTGACGTCAAAAAGTTTCATCCAAACAGGACACCTACTTTAGCAAACCTAATCAAGAGGAGAAATGAGGCCAGGAAAAAGGCCTCCGAATCAGTGACAGAGAGAATGCAATACAACTCTCTGACTAGCCAAGTCAGGAAGCTGTCAAGGCAGTTGAAAAAGGAAGCCTGGCATAACAAATGCAACAGCATTGATGCAGGCAAACACCCGAATAGAGTGTGGAGTTTAATGAAAAGCATAGCTGGGCTAAATAAGAAATCCAACCCGAGTCCAATCCGCGGACCAAATGGACAAATACTAACCAGCGATCGACACATCGCGGAAGCTCTCAACAAGCATTTCGCGGCAGTTAACAAAAAGAAAGAGTGGTCGGTAGATGGCCAAGCATTGAATGAAGAGCGAAAGCAAAAGGAGTTGAGAACGAGCATAGATACGTCAAGTATCATGTCATCTACCTTCACACTAATGGAGTTAGATGAGGCACTAGAAAGGTGCAAGACAGGCTCTGCAGCCGGGGGCGACTCAATCTCAACAGACATGTTGGTGCACCTAGGTCCAAAAGGCAGGCTCAGTTTGTTGAAAATCATAAACAAATCCTGGGTAGATGGGAGAATACCGGATGTGTGGAGACAAGCAACAATAACTCCCCTACTCAAAGGTGGCAAACAGCCTGATGAGATGGAAAGCTACAGGCCGATATCATTGACGTCTTGCACAAGCAAAATAATGGAAAGAATGGTTCAAAAACGTCTGGATTGGTACCTGGAGTCAGAAGACCTGATCCACCCGAACCAAGGTGGCTTTCGTAAAGGTCGGAAAGCTACGGATCAGGTGATTAGGTTCACGGAAAGTGTCGTGAGTGGGTTCCAGGCCAAAGAAAGCACTGTTGCGGTGTTTCTAGACTTAAAGCAAGCTTACGACCGGGTATGGAAAAAAGGCCTGCTATTAAAACTCCTACGTATGGGAGTTAATGGCAGAATGTACTACTGGGTCAATGATTTCCTGAGAAATCGGGTCATCAGGACGAAATATGGTTCCCAGGTGTCTGGATATGAGGAACTAGAGGAAGGCCTTCCGCAAGGATCCTCCCTGAGTTGTATCCTATTTCTGGTGTTCATCAACGATCTTCCATCAGAAATAAAATCAGAATCAGCCCTTTTTGCGGACGATGCTGCATTATGGAAGTCGGGCACAGATGCATTGGAAATGGCAAATGGTCTCCAAGAAGATCTAGACCGCTTAGTGAAGTACACTGCTTGGACCCCCTCGGCTGGCTCTTGCTGGGGGAGACCAACACCACTTTGCTCGAGTGGTGTACACGTGATCTGCCTCTTCGTGGCGTAGCAGACTAGTACGGACATGCTTCCGGAAGCAAAAGATCACACGTCCATGACCGGAGGACCCACTGAGCTAGGGGGGGGGGGAGACGCAAAGCCCTCCTTCACTGGGGGGAAGATATTTTGCTCAAACCACTATTACTCATGACAATGCAAAATCCATCATTAACGCCGGTTGGACTGGGGGGGCTTGGACACGATCCTGCCCCTCCGACCGTGGCTTCCTTAAGAGGCCCTCGATACCCACTGTCGGGAGACTGGGTGGGACCGAGTAAAGCTACAGGTGTGGTGCGTGGACTGCACCCTCTCCCCGCGGATGTCCCCTTGGGGAGGGCGTCCCCTCTCGCACGTGTGACGCTTGACAGGCGCGTGCGAGGCCAACAAGCGACTGGTCGAGA